>ML778076.1:861224-873561 GCA_009831015.1 Picea engelmannii | reverse complement strand
TCTTGTACTTGAACATTTAAGTGGGGTAAAAGGAGGTTGCCCCCTCGAAGAGGCTTATTATCTGAAATTATCTCTTTTTCAAGGCGTTGAGTACCTTTCCTGAAGTTTTTCTATGCTATATTGATGTTTGGTTCTTAACAGTGCATAATATCCTACATTCTTGTCATGATGAACCATGTGGAGGTCATTATGAATCCAAGAGGACAACTTATAAGATCTTACAAGATAGATATTATTGGCCAACCCTACATAGAGATGATCAACAATACACTTCACATTGTGATGAATGTCAAAGAATGGGGAAACCAACAAAGAGGAACAAGATGTCATTACAACCCCACATATCATTGGAACCATTTGATAAGTGGGGAATGGACTTCATAGGACCAATTGATCCCCCATCAGGGAAAAAGAAACACATATTGGTATGCACAGAATCTCTAACAAAATGGGCTGAAGTAAGGGCCATGAAGGATGCCACATAATCAAATGTAGCTGCATTCCTCCAAGAATGCTTATTCACAAGGTTTAGTTATCCAAGGGATATAGTCACAGATCAAGGCCCTCAATTTACATCAAGACTCATTGAACAAATCATGAAGGAACATAACATCTGCCACAGTAAGTCAACACCCTACCATCCTCAAGCAAATGGTCAAGCCGAATTCACAAACCAAAAGCTAGAAAACATCATCACTAAAACGATGAGCACGAATAATAAAGATAGATCAAAGAAGCTCACATAAGCAACATGGGAATACAACATTACATGGAAAACTACCACGTAGGTTACTCCTTTTGAATTAGTCTATGGTAAGAAATCCATGATCACTATTGAATTTGAATACCATACATTGAGAATAACAACTGAATTAGACATGAATTTGTATTCAAAACAAAGAGAAATATTGAGCCAATTGAATGCTTTAGATGATTATAGGATGAAAGCCCTCTTCAACACTGAAGTGGTGCAACAACAAATAAAACACTGGAATGACAAGAATATTAAGTACACAAATTTCAAAGGAGGGGATTGGACTCTGTTATATGACTCAAGGTTTAAGGAATTCAAAGGGAATTTGATGACAAGGTGTTTAGGGCCCTACATCATTGAAAAATGTTATGATAATGGTTCAGTTCACATCATAACCATTGATGAAGAAGGAATATCACTACTGGTGAATGGATTCAGATTAAATACTTACAACAAGCCCTTGAAAAAAGAAGAATTCACAACAATAGTGAGGAAACAAAATATGGATGTGATTGATAGAATAAATTATCTCAATCCATCCCAATAAAGAGATATGAAAAAAGAATAAAAACACTAGATGAAAACCTTCTAAAGGAATCTAGGATAGATATAAGGTGAAAACCTACAATCGACGAAGTCTTAGATATGAAGAATAAATCTATATCTGTATCAACAACACCTCTCAAAGGCCAGATGAGGCAAAACATTGGCGAAAACCAATGATGACACTTCTGCCTTGAGAAATTTAATGGAAAAAGAAAAAGAGAAAAAAAAGGAAAAAAAAGAAAGAAAATCAAAAAATAAAATTTGTGTACTACCATTTTGTTTTTCCAGGTACTAAGAACTCCATTACTGCAACCATATGCACATGAATAATATCATTAGTAAACAAAAATAAAACTCAATAAGGATAGTAAGCATTCTCAATTTTCGATCAATGATTTTCATCATTCATACATAACATTTTCCATCATCTCCCTATGACCATCCATATTTTTAATTTCTATCATACATACCACTTTCCATATCCAATATTTTTGAAAATGTTAGCATTAAGTAAATTGCCTAGGTTGAGGAAGAAACTCATAAAGGTAACCACATAACCACTTTAGAACTGAAACTAGCCTTTCAGTTCAGAGAGGATCTCTCTTGTCAGTTGTTCTCTAAAGATGGATTTTATTTTAGGATCAATGACTAGGTTTTTGAAAAGGTGAAGGGGTTTTAAAGGTTTGCTGGAAAGAAGGAAAGGAACTTGTTGGGCAATGGAGTCAATTATTTGAAATCAAATGAAAACAATGTCTGATATGTAGAAATATTAAGGAAGCAAAGGCTGGGTAGGAAATGATCTTTTAGTTTTTTAAATTTGTTGTTAGAGAATGAAAGAAAGGGGAAAACACATAACAACATTCAGAGCACCATTAAAGATGATTTCTGATGAATTAAGAAGGAAAAGACAATGTTCAAATTGATAGAATCTAATGCACCATTTGAGATGAATTTCAGACCATTTGATATCCAATTTAAACATATAATCATCAAAAGATGAAAGATAAAGAAACAAGAAGAACATACATAAAGGAACACAGACTTCAGGTCATTAACACTAGAATCTTTGGTATGAAAAATCTCTAGACATTTGCACTAGTATTTCATTCAAATTTAGAAAATCTATACAATGTTCAATGCAAATTTGTTCTTTGTGCTTCTGTAAGCCCTTTGCACATTCAATATGGTCAAATATATAAGCAAACTAACTTCCTAGGCTAAAGAAGTCGAATTTCACTACTAATCTATAATTATGGATCTAATTACATCAAAAGAGAACAACTTGTAAACTACTTGCTAAAAATAGCAAAGTTGCCTTGACCATATTAATGCATACAATATTCTTTAACAAAAAGAGATCTCTAGCATATTTTCGAATTGAAACTAATGTGAGTCATCTTGGGACAACTGGAGACAAATCTTGGAGTGATCTAAGCACTGACAAGGCTCCCTTCCATCTTTGTGTAGTGAGATACTAGATCGCGTTGTGTAACTTCAACCTACATAAGTTGCGTAGCGATCTTTACACAACGTGAAGTTTTTCTTCAACAAAATACATTTAGGAGGTAGATGCAATACTTATGGAGGCTCCAAATCACTTCTATATCATTTACCCATCATTTCCCAATGTCTTTCAACTTACTATGTACTTTCAACACTTGCGTAGTGTGAGATCGCTACACAAGTTCTGTACAATGCAGTCTCCAGTCAAAATTAAAAACTGATTATTTGTGGTTCCTCAAAAGGAAAAAAGGTGAATATATGAAACCTATAACTCAACCACCTCTACAAGTATTTCTAACTTCCCTCTAGCTTCATCATCAACCTTCATATTCAGCTTGAGAGACCTATTTTCCTTTTCAAGTTACCCACTTTCCTAAACAACATTTCATTCCTTCTCAGTTTTAACTGAGCGTTTGTGAGGGATGCACAAGCATTGCTGATGGCTGGCCCACACTCCTTAAAGTGTCTATGATACCTTAGATATAATACTCTTTTACTCTCCCTGATCTGAATGATTAGGTCTCAAGCCTCCTTGAGTTGCTTATTTAGCCACTTGATGGTTTTCTCACCCTCTCCAGGTGAAGTATAAGTATTCTTAATTGGTGAAGGTTGGCCTTGTGCTAGTGTTTCCTCTGCAATATTGTAATCATAAGTTATCTTTATGGATGAGGATCTTGTTAAGGGGGGTGTAGGTTTAATCAAATCCACAATATTAATATTTTTCCTACTTTCCTTCTCTTTAGAAGCTTCTGAAACCTTTAAGGATGATTCCTTCTTTGAACCTATTGCATCTTGTGGAGTTTGAATATCAGAAACCCTCTCGGCTAATTTTATTTTCATTTCCCTATTATCATGAAAAAATGAGCTATAACATGCTAAGATTCCTTAAGATGATATTGTATCTCCTTTATTACTTGGTATTTCTCTTGTGGTTTCACCTGATATTCATCCATTCCTTGAGCCGAATGATCAATAAACTGTGTATGCAGGGAAGGTACATGAAATCTCTTGGAAGCTGACCTTGTGATTGGGTTACTGACTCTTTGTGTTTCCTCCATCTCATCAGCAAAGTATATCCTTCTACCGTTCTTTTTAGCTGGCTGGCTTGGTGAAGAATCATCAATCTCCTTTCCTTTCCCCATGCCCTATTCTGCAGACCCTTTTTCTTTCCCACTTGAAACTATAGAGGCCAATTTCTCAGTAGATGAGGGGGTATCTCCTTTGGGATCTAGAGAAGTGTAAGCTGATGTCAAAAAAAATTCCAGTCTCTGTTTGATTTCTCGAGTTCTTCCACCACTAGCAACTTGACCAAGGAGAAATGAAACAAACTGGACTTAATCTGATCAACCCTAGATTGTACCCTGTGTGTCATTTTTCCTAAAATTTTGTACAGGTATAAAGGCAAATTCAAGGGGTTCTTCATTGTGAAATGATTTAGAAGTATTATGTGGTAAAAGTATACCCTATCAAATCTACACTCACAAGTGAAATAGTGTTGGACCAATATTAACAACTTTTCATAATGCTCCAGTATGCATTCTCTTGGAATAGTGGTGCCAAACCTCTGCTTTTTGTACTTAGGTTTCAAGAAATCAATATAGAAAGTTGGATCAAGAGGCATACCTTTAAACCACTTCTCCCCCTGGATTGGAATTTCTGTTGCAGAAGCCACTGTGTCCTCTGATACCTGGAAGGAAATGTCAACAACCCTTGTGTGGAAACCATTGAAATTTAAGTTGAACTCCTTTGCCACCTGCACATTATATCCTTGAATCTTCTCACAAAACCTCATGCAATTGTCTTTCTGAAATGAAACCCTAAATGCACTATCAGAATTCACCAACTCCAAGCTCTGTGGATCACACCTCAACACACTGCCTCCTTTGTTGTATTTCTTTTTTCCTTGAGTGGAAATGCTGCAGATGTAGGATAAAACATAGACTGGTAAAGAAAAAGAGGTTCAAATGCTAAAACTCAAACATGGAACTTTACACAACGAATGACAGGGTTAGGGTTTGTTAAAATTTGTCAATGGACTCAATAAAACAATGAGAAAGTCTTTGGATCAAATGTATGTAGGCACAAGTTGTTTGACAAAAAATAAAACACAACTTTTAAATCTTTGCACAACGAAATTTGAGAAGACAAAGGATGCATAGCGTGTGTATAGGATGTGTATCGTGTAATTTCTATGTGAAATTTTCTTAGCATGCATACATGTTTTGCGTAGCGAGTGGAAAAATTGAATTTTCTACAGACAAGATACTTGATCGAAGGCATAGGGTTCTTTTGCAACGAAAATGGGAGGGAGAGACATGCATATTCCAAGAAAATAACAATTTGAAGTATGATTAGACCATTTTAGGGTGATATGACAATTTGTGTAGCACCAAGGAGTTTGTGCAGTGTTCTTGCACATCATATGTACTTTTTTCAAGTCAAGTACCATGAATATTTGAAAAGATCACAAATTTTCCATAAATTTTTTTTATGACTCTTGTTCTTTCATAATGTGTCATCATGTCCCATGACAACCCCATTAAACCATTCTACCTAGACTTAGAATTGACTCTTTTTATGACATGCCATTTGATTGTTCATATAAATAATGACCCACATAATTTAAAACAACTCATGAGACACAACTCCTATAAGACACACACAAAATCAATGAATCAATTTGGAATGCATTGGTCTTCCCAAGACCAAGGCATGACTTTGAAAAATCTTGACAAACCTCTAACTCTACCCTAAAAATAATGATACTAGCATTTTTCTCTAATGGGGATGCTATCCTCCTTGTGAGGTAGCAAAGAACAACACACCCGGTGCCTTATCCATTGGGGTTTATTTTGACTAAAAAAGACTCTAAAAATGAAAAAAAATAAAGTGACCGAAAAAACCTTTTTTTCAAACTTGACACCACTAGATAAACTCAACATAACCTTAGGGCCTTCACGCCTGGATTAAATTTTTGTTGAATGAAGACTTCAACTGCTCTATCTGAAAAATAAAAATGGTTATTTACAATGAGATGAAAATATCAGAATTTTTTAAGTAAAGTAGTGTTTGAGAAACCTGCCATTCACATGTCCTCCACCAATGAGATCTCCATTGAGATCTTGCAGCAGATAAGAATTGCTCCCATAATAAGAAAGAATTCTTAATGGTACCAACTAGAGGTAGTCAAACTTTCCATGCTTCCCCTTACCTTCATTTCTCGCATCCCATTTCAGCACCAGAGCATCTACCTTGAAATCATCAACCTTTGTATGTTTATCAAAGACCTTTTTCATTTTGTCCTGATGCAGTTGTCTGTTGTTGAATACTTGTTCTCCCATTTTTTGTACATGAATCAATTGATTGATCCTTATTTGAGCATCATTTGGTTCAACCTCTTGTTCTTGCAGCAATTTCATAACTGCCAACCCTAATGAGGTAGGGAAAACTACATCTGTGACATATACAATTTGGAAAGGTGATGTAGAAATAGACCTCTTAGTAGTGATCCTATCATCCCACAGTGCATAAATAAGTTTATTGTGCCAAACCTTCTTGTTTTCTTGTAACAACTTTTTGATAATTCTTGTCAGACTCTTGTTGGATGACTCGACTAATCCATTACTCCGTGGGTAATAAGATGTGGAATGACCAAGGGTTATGTTGTAATCACTGCAAAATTTTTCCATTCTATTGGACTTGAATGTTGCTGCATTATCAATTAGTATTTTGACTGGGCAACCAAACCTAGACAGAATGTTACTTTCTAGAAATTGAATAATGACAACATCAATAGCTTGCCTTGTTGGGGCTGCTTCAATCCATTTGGTGAAGTAGTATGTAGCTTTCAATGTCCATCTATGTTGAGATGAAGATGGTGGATGAATCTCTCCTATAAAATCAAGGCCCCATTTTCTAAACGGTGCTTCAATAGAAATTGGTTTTAAAGGCAAGGGAAACAATTTCCTTATGCCATAAAAAATCTGACATTCATGACAGCTTGACACTTCCTTGTACACATCAGAGAACATGCTAGGCCAATAAAACCCTGCTCTCAGAATATTATGCACTGTGGTTTTCCGATAATGGTGCTCTCCACAGTCACCCTTATGAAATTATTTGATAGCCTATTTTACCTCTCCTTCTAATAAGAAACTCAACAAAATTCCCCTTGGATCCTTCCAATACAAAGAACCATCAAGAATTTCAACTTCAGAAACCTAGATTTTGTTTTTCTTAGTTTAGGACAAGCTTGTAAATTTCTCAACACATAGATAATGTCAACATACCATGCATATTCAATAAATTTATGGGATACATGTGGGACTGTTTCTTCTTTTTAATTTTCTGATAGGTCAACAATAAAATTTATCCCCAAGACATCATAATTTGACTATGTCATCTGTTTGGCAAGCCCCTGACCTTTGATCAAATTTGTAGGCTTTATATCCATGTCATATTCTAACAAGAAACTATCCATTTTCCTCTTCTTCCCTCAGGATTAGGCTGAGTCAGGATGTGTTTCACAACATTACTAGGCAAATAAGAAACAACATAAGAATCCAAAATATAATTCTGAATTCTTTAAGGGATTTTACTAGTGCATATGGTTGCTTCTCCATGATGTCATACTTCAATGGAGAGTCTCTCAGAGTTTTGTTGTAACAGGATATGGGCCTTTCAAACTTCTGTTCATTTTTCTGCAACAAAACACCAACAATAGTGTGTTCTGATGAAAAAGAGAACAAGATGAAATCCTTTGCATAGTCTGGACTGGCCAATACTGGTTCCTTGGTCAATGCTAATTGTATGTACTCAAAGGATTTCCTAGCTTCTGGAGTCCACTTTATCTCACTACCTTTTCTGATCATGCTGGTAATGAACTTTATGATTTCTTACAAATTAGGGATAAACCTCCTCATAAGCTTTACTCTTCCAAGAAAAGACTGTACCTCCTTTTTTGCTCCTAGGTGTGTCAATTTTCAGAATTGCATCCACCCTGCTAGGATCTATATTTATTCCTTCTTTCAAGATGATATGACCAAGTAATTTACCCTCTTTCATTCCAAAATTGGATTTCTTGGGATTTAACGAAATGCCAAACTTCCTACATTTATGAAAAACCCTTTTCAAATGTTTTAGATGCTCATCATCAGAATCTGAAAAAATAGTAATATCATCTAAAAAAATGACAATGAACTTATCTTTTTCATTAGAAAAAGATATATCCATATCCCTTTGGCATGTTTCCCTTGCATTCATGAGCCCAAAAGGCATTTTGGCATACATGAATGTACCACAAGGTGTTGTGAAGGTTGTCTTCTCTTGATCATCAGGATGCACCATGATTTGGTTGTATTCAGAAAATCCATCAAGCATTGACATTTACTGTGATCGAACCACTTTATGAAAAATGTAGTCCATATTGGGAAGATGATAGTTATCTTTGAGGGAAACCCTGTTCATATTTCGAAAGTCTACACACAACTTTATTTCACCACTTTTCTTTCTGACAGGAACTAAGTTGTCCAATCATTTAGAGAATCTCAAAGACACTATAATCTTAGCATCAAACAACCTTCTTACCTATTTCTCAATTAATGGCGACAACAAAGGATTGATCCTTCTCAATTTCTGTTTAAAATCTTTTTGATAATCTTTTATTGGAATTACATGTTGAATAACGTTTGTTTCATACACCTTCAAATCCTCATAACTCCAGGCAAAAACATCTGGAAAATCCTTCATTAAGATGATATATCTCTCGATTTTTGGACTGAGTGTTTTTAACAGTTTGATTATTTTAGGAATTTCCTGAGTCCCAATGTTACAATCCTCTATTTCTTCATCATTAACAGTGACTTTGGGGTTCCTTTCCACATCATTGTTGTCAAAAATCTTTTCCAATGGAACCAAGCCCTTGGGAATGATATTATTTTTGAGCTGAACAATGTCTCTACCAACAATCTAATTTTGGAAACAATCATCATTTGAAAACATGTCTGCATCTTCTTCCCGATCACAACAATTTTCATCATCAATATTTGAGTTGGAAAAATCATCACTCATTTGGAGAAATCTTACCACATGTTTTTCATCCTCAAAAATCTGCCAATACTTGATGTTATCAGATACTTCTGGTTTGTTCTTGAATTCAATCTCATATTTTCTATTAGGAAATATAGGAATATTGAAAACAAAGGATGAAGTGGCTAATGCATCAACAATCAAATTTTGTCCTCTTGGAATCACTGAGAGATTATATTTTGTAAAAATTTCTAGTAGATCAAGAACTATATTTATATATTCCCTCAACCTAGGATGATTTGAATGATAGATTCCCTTAACTTGACTTATGACAAGCTCAGAATATCCATGAACAACCACTTTTTTTCCCTAAAAATATTTCAATGTATTCAAACCCAAAATCAACGCCTCATACTCAGCCATATTATTTGTGTAGTCAAAAGAAAATTTGTAAGAGAAACATTTTGAACCTGATTTAGGAGGAATTATACAAACACCTGCTCCAACTCCCTCCTTACTAGCAGCTCCATCAAAATTCATATTCCACATTTCATCATTTTATTTATTTTGTTGATCTAAATTTTTCCCTGCTTGATGATCAACCTCATATTTCACAGGGAGTTAAACAATATTTGGCTCTTCTTCTTCAAAGCACAGGTCATTGTAAAAAATTGAAGAACCAACCTCAATGTCAACATATTAAATAGGATGATTGTTTGGTTTGATTTTTCTACTCACCATGTACTTCAACAATACTTTCCTGTACAATATCCTTTCTTGGCCAAAAGCTAGTATAGTTGCATAGAACATGTTGATCTATAGAGTGCCCTTCAACTTTGTAGCCCATGACCTTGAGAACAACATGAAAAAATTTGGAGGGATGTCAGCAAAAACTACATCCATGACTAGATTCATTGATGGAATTTGAGATAGAGACACAACCGGATCTTTGATTAATCCCAAACACTTTACCTTCCTTGAGTCAAAAGAGAAAATATCTTTGTAAGTTCGAGTGATTTCCAAACCTAGTTCATCCATGATTACCTTTGGCATCAAATTATGAGATGCTCCCGAGTCTAGCATTGCATTGTCTAAGGTCATGTCATGAATTTTAACGCTGACATATAAAGGAGGTACATCACCATCATCACCACTTTCTTCCACCTATGGACCAAATAAGATTGTCGGGTGATCAACTTGCACATTCAAAGTATCATATGCTTCTTCCATTTTCATCATTTTGATGATTTTTCTTCTATATTCACCATTTCTTATCATCTCATTGAAAGGAACATAAATTTTGATTCTTTCCATTTGGCTTTCAAAGTTAAAAGGAGTTTGTGTTTTTTCTACCTCTTTGATGAATGCATCCCTTTTTGTCTTTGGTACCTTCTTTGGGGGCTCTTCTTTCTGTTTTCATTTCTCAAATGTATCCCTTGAATAAATGTCTTTCTTAGGCTGAATTGAAGAAGGTAAATTAACTTGAGGCTCCCTTGTAGGATTCTCTTTTGGTGGGTTTACAGGAACCTTTTTATTTATGATATTGTATTGCTTCTGAAAATGCATGATGAAATTTTTATACTCCTTCTTATACTCTTCTATTTCCATTGACAACATATCATCATTTTCCTACATAAACTTATCATTTGCATCCATAAATTGATCATGTTCTTCTTTAGTTAGGAACACATTTGTTTCAGTATCATCACAATAATGTATGTTGTCTTCAAGAGATTCATCAAAATTTTCATTCACATAGTTATTTTGGAAGGGACGTTTAATTTTTTGATCAACTTGATTTGTTTGGTCTCTCTGTCTAATCTATGGAAATGGTGCTCTTCTGAAATTAGGATTTTTATGTTGAAATTCAACTTGATCTTTGATGGCAGGTTTTTTGTCTAAGTAACACTTTTCCGCCAACCTTTCCATAGTTTTTACCATTAGATCAAATTTTGCATCTGATGTCTGGGAAGTTGAGGGTTGAGCTTCTCCTTTAACCTTTTTCATATCAGTTTCAGAATTATACTTAATCTTTCTTGATGCCATCATATTCACTTCTACTTCAATTGAATCATTCATCATGTCATCTAGTGTAGTAGATATCCTTTCCCTCAACAGAAGGGAAAAATCATTGTCAAAGGAATCAACGTAACGGAGTTGGGAAACTCCAAGAGGGGGTTTAAATTTAGAAGGAATTGAATTATAAATCCTCATGAATCTGGTTGAAAATGTTGGATTAATGAGAGGGGGGGTGAATCAGTAATAGAGCAGTTCAATCCTTTTTAACCAAAAAATGAAAGTGTTATATCAATGTAGCATTATCATCCATAGTTGCAGATTAAATAAACAATGAACAAATGAACAATCATACACATACACAGTACACTAGTTTTTTACGTGGAAACCCAAAGCGGGAGAAAACCATGAAATGTTTTTTCTTATATGTATTTAACAGTTACATTCATTGGAAGCACCTGTTGGAAGATTGATTGTTTTCATTGATGTCAACCTTAGTCATGGGTTTTGGACCGCAAGATTGATAAAGGTATTTGGACATGAAGGAAAATGCACATGCATATACAACACCCATGAATGGATAGTATACATCATGTTGTTTTCGGTGGTATGTGGCACATCACATGGATCCTCATGGTTGAGGAGAAATGCATTTTTGAATATGACAAAGTGAATTGAAAAAGGAAGTACATGTAGGCCCTGAAAATAATTAAAGAAAATAATTACAAAATAAGAAAGTGCCAGGTCGGCCCTAATGTTAAAAGGAAGTGACATAAATGGTATAAATAAATATCATTATACATTCATTTGATACAAGTCGAATTTCAGAGGGAAGAAGAAGTAAAAGAAGGCCGTATTTCAAGGGAGGATGAAGTCTTTTGGTGATGTGTTCTAAGGTATGTTATTTTCAGGTCATCTTACCATTTTTTCTATAACTTGTTTTCTAGAACGATTCAGATGGTGAAATCGCTATGGTATTTAGAAGACATATCAAGGTACCTCTGGTAAAAAATTCATCTCTTTATTCACTATAATTATGGATATGCACTCTGTGGCATATAGGGTTTGTGACTAGTCCTGAAACTAGTCAATAAACAAGTGTTCTGGGTAAAACAGTCATAAATTTTTCATACAGAATCCAAATGAAGTGGGACAACTTCCATTGGAAAGATTATGAACTTTCGTTTCTTGTGTGCAAGTTTCAGAATCAGACGTTAAATATTGAGCGTGGGTCATGCTGTACAAGTTGGGTCTTATGAACAGACCAGAATTGAATAAAGTCTACCATTCTTTCTATAACCTCTTTTTGGGGAGGATTCAAGGAGTGAAAATTAGAGGAGTTTCAGACAATACATTGAGTAACATTATCTATAGGATCAGAGTACTCCAAGAATTGAATAATTGCAGAAATTGAAGAAGTCTCAGAAAGCATTATCAGGTTCTATGTGATGATTGGTTGATGGTGATGATTTAATGTAAAGTTTTATTATC
>ML778076.1:774146-818440 GCA_009831015.1 Picea engelmannii | reverse complement strand
AAGGACCTGGCAATTTCTCTGGTGGACGTAGCCCACACTGGGTGAACCACGTAAATCTATGTCTCTCTTGTATTGTGTGTCTTCTGTGTTTTGTTTCTGCATTTGTTTTATTTTATTGCTCCACGGTCCTGTTTTTCTAACATAAATCTTCTTTGGAGCCAGGATTTCTGAATAAAGTTACTTTTTTTCTACTGATCTTATAAAAATGAAGTCTCCAGGGTAAATGTTTTCAACCAATATTATGTCTGATTCTCTGTTACCCTCAGGAATCAAATTTGAAACTTTAGTCGTTCTTTCCCAGGGAAAATTTAACTTTTTGTTCCTTGACAACGATGCCAAAATGTTAGCACTGAGTAAATTTCGTAGGTTGAGGAAGCAACTCACAAAGGTAACCACAAAACCACTTTAGAACTGAAACTATCCTTTCAGTTCAGATAGGGATCTCTCTTGTCACTTGGTCTCTACAGATGGATTTTATTTGAGGATCAGTGGCTAGGTTTTTTAAAAGGTGAAGGGGTTTTAAAGGTTTGTTGGAAAGAAGGAAATGAACTTGTTGGGAAATGGAGTCAATTCTTTGAAAGAAAATGAAAATAGTGTCTGGTAGGTAGACATCTTAAGGTAGCAAAGGCTAGGTAGGCAATGATCTTTAAGTTTTTTAAATTTGTTGTTAGAGAATGGAAGAAAGGGGAAAACACATAACAACATTTAGAGCACCATTAAAGATAAATTGTGATATGATAAGAAGGAAAAGACAATGTTCAAATTGCTAGAATCTAAAGCACCATTTGAGTTGAATTTCATACCATTTGATATCCAAATTAAACATATAAGTATCAACAAATGAAAGATAAAGAAACAAGAATAACATACATAAAGGAACACAAACTTCAGGTAATTACTACTAGAATCTTTGGTATGAAAAAGATATAGACATATGCACTAGTATTTCATTCAAATTTAGAAAATATGTACAATGTTCAATGCAAAGTTGTCCTTTGTGCTTCTTCCAACCCTTTGCACATTCAAGATTCTCAAATATATAAGAAAACTAACTTCCTAGGCTAAAGAAGTCGAATTTCACTACTATTCTATAATTCTGGATCCGATTACATCAAAAGAGAACAACTTGTAAACTACTTTCTAAAAATAAGAAAGTCGCCTTGACGATATTAATGCATACAATATTCTTTAACAAAAGAGATATCTAACATATTTTCAAATTGAAATTAATGTGAGTCATCCTAGGACAGTTGGAGAGAAATCTTGGAGCGATCTAAGAGCTGACAAGGCTCCATGTCATCTTTGTGTAGCGAGTTGTTGTAGTACACTGTGTAACTACAACCTACAACAGTTACGTAGTGAGATTTACACAACGTGAAGGTTTTCTTCGAAAAAATACATTTAGGAGGTGGCTGCAATACTTCTGGAGGCTCCAAATCACTACTATACCATTTACCCATCATTTCACAAAGTCCTTCAACCTCCTATGAGATTTCAACACTTGTGTAGTGTGAGATCACTACGCAACTTATGTACAATGCAGTTTCCAATCAAAATAAAAATTGATTATTTGTTGTTCCTCAAAAATAAAAAGGTGAAGATATGAAACCTATAAATCAACCACCTCTGCAAGTAGTTCTAACTTCCCTCTAGCTTCATCATCAACCTTCATATCCATCTTGAGAGACATGTTTTCCTTTCTCAATTTCAAATTTTTCCTTTTCAAGTTATCGACTTGCCTAAACAACAATGCATTCCTTCTCATTTTTGACTAGGCATTTGTGAGGGCTACACAAGAATTGATGATGGTTGGCCCACACTCCTTAAAGTGTCTCTGAAACCTTATATCTAATACTCTTTTACTCCCCCTGAGCCGAATGATTAGGTCTTGAGCCTCCTTGAGTTTCTTATCTATCCACTTGATGGTTTTCTCACCCTCTTTAGGTGAAGTATAAGTATTTGCAACTGGTGTAGGTTGTCCTTGTGCTAGTGTTTCCTCTGCAAGATTGTAATAAGAAGATATCTTTCTGGATGAGGATCTTGTTAAGGGGGGTGTAGGTTTAATCAAATCCACATTCTTAAGATTTTTCTTACTTTCCTTCTCTTTAGAAGCTTCTGGAACCTTTAAGGATGATTCCTTCTTTGAACCTATTGCATCTTGTGGAGTCTGAATGTCATAAACCCTCTCAACCAATTTTCTTTTCATTTCCTATTATCATGAAAAATATGAGGTATAACATGCCGAGCTTCCTTAAGTTGATCTTGTAGCTCCTTGATTACTTGGTCTTTATCTTCTAGCTACACCTAATATTCATCCATTCCTTGAGCGGAATGATCAATAGACTGTGTATGCAGAGAAGGTACAAGAAATCTCTTGGCAATTGACCTTGTGATTGGGCTACTGACTCTTGGTGTTTCCTAAACCTCATCAAAAAAGTATAGCCTTCTACCTTTCTTTTTAGTTGGCTGGCTTGGTGAAGAATCGCCAATCTTCTTTCCTTTCCCCATGCCCTATTCTGCAGATCCTTTTTCTTTCCCACTTTAAAATATAGAGGCCACTTTCTCAGAAGATGAGGGGGTGTCTCCCTTGGGATCTAGAGAAATGTTAGTTGAGGTAAAAAACAAATCCTAGTATCTATTTGATTTCTTGAGTTCTTCCACCACTAGTAACTTGACCAAGGAGAAATGAAACAAACTGGACTTAAGCTAATCAACCCTAGCTTGTACCATGTCTTCCATTTTTCCTAAACTTTTGTACAGGTAGAAAGGTAAATACAAGGGGTTATTCCCTATGAAATGCATCATAATTCTTATGTGGTAAATATATACCCTATCAAATCTTCCCTCACAAGTGAAATAGCATTGGACCACTCTTAAAAAAAATTCATAATGCTCGAGTATGCATTTTCTTGGAATAGTGGTGCCAAACCTTTGCTTTTTGTACTTAGGTTTTAGGAAATCAATATAGAAAGCTGGATCAAGAGGCATACCTTTAAACCACTTCTCCCCCTGGACTGGAATTTCTGTTGCAGCAGCCACTGTGTCCTCTGATACCTGGAAGGTAATGTCAACAACCCTTGTCTAGACACCATTGGAATTTAAGGCGAACTCCTTTGTCACCTGCACATTATATCCTTGAATATTCTCATAAAACCTCATGCAACCAACTTGCTCAAATGAAACCCTAAATGCAAGATCAGAATTCACCAACTCCAAGCTCTATGGCTCACACCTCAACACAATGCCTCCTTTGTTGTATTTATTTTTTCCTTGAGTGGCCATGCTACAGATGTAGGCTAAAATAGAGACCGGTAAAGACAAAGAGGTTCAAACACTGAAATTCAGACATGGCACTTTACATAGTGAATGATAGGATTAGGGTTTGTTCAAATGTGTCAATGGACTCAATAAAACAATGAGCAAGTCTTTGGATCATATGTATGTAGGTGCAGGTTGTTTGAAAAAAAAAAAAAAAAACTTTTAAATCTTTGTGCAATGAAATTTGAGAAGATAGAGGATGCATAACATGCGCAGAGGATGCATAATGTGCAATTTCTGTGTGAATTTTGTGTAGCAGGCAGACAAGTTTTGCGTAGCAAATTTAATTTGTTGCAAACAATAGACCTGATCGAAGGTAGAGGGTTCTTTTGCAATGAAAATGGGAGGGAGAGACATGCATATGCCAAGCAAAGATTGGTTTGAAGTATGATTAAACCGTTTTAGGGTGATTTGACAATTTTTGTAGTGCCAAGGATTTTGCGTTGTGTGCTTGTGCAACATATGTACTTTTTGCAGGTTAAGTACCACGAATATTTGAAAAGATAAAAAATATGCCATAGAATTTTTTGACGACTCTTGTTCTTTCATAATGTGTCATCATGTCCCATGAAAACCCCACTAAACCATTCTACCTAGACTTAGACTTGACTTTTTTTATGACATGCCATTTGATGGTTCATAGCAATAATGACCCACATACTTTGAAACTACTCATGAGACACAACTCCTAGAAGACACACACAAACTCAATGAATCAATTTAGAATGCATTGGTCTTCCCAAGACCAAGGCATGAATTTGAAAACTCTTGACAAACCTCTAACTCTACCCTAAAAATAATGATACTAACACTACCCTTTATTTCAATAAAAACAACCTACAAGGTTATTATACAGGATTAACCTATATGATTCTACATGATCAACCTAATAAGGACAATTCTACAAATAATGGATGAAAATCAGAGTCAATACAAACAACAACAATTTAAATGATAACATCATTAATATAACCACTTTCTCTAACCAACATTTTATTAGATACACCCTCGGGATAGAAAAAAATCAACTTCTACAGTTTACTCTGTATCCTATATAAAATATTCATCATGGAAGAAACATATCTACAAGATGCTCTATATCTTGTAGAACGATCGAAGACCGTGATATCCCAACACATTTTAGATCTGATCTAGAGGATGAATTCAAGAGAATATACATGGACTATCAAGATGAAAAACCACCTGCAACCACCTCCAAGAAGAAAAATTAATGTGCATGCAAAGGTAAACAAAGGTAACATAATTATCTATCCTCACAACATTTAATTAAACTTCATACAAATTTACCTATTCTTATTTCATATGGTTTAAAGCATTTATAAAGTCAATGAGGTGATGAAAATGAGTACGTTCACGTCTTGTCAGTGGGGGTGGCATATTTGTGCAAGATTCGAATTGGCATGTGGAGATTAAGTGGTTTAAGTGGAGGTTCATTACTTTGAGTTAAAAGAATGAATTAAGGAATTATGGAAACATCAATTCTATTATAGTGACAAGAAAACAATCCAATCCGAGTTTGGGGGGAATAACTCAAAGTTAGAAAAATAGGAGCACCCACAATTTCGAATTTGAAGAAAGGAGTAATTCAAGTTGTGTGGAAGCAAAAAGACGAGCTCATAGGGGAAGAAAGAAACAAAATCACCCAACCAGATAATTCGAGGATGCTACAAGAATCTATACATGTATGTTTGAAACATTAGGTAGAGGAGGAACCTTCAATCTCAAGTAGTTGTTTCATTTTCTTCAATCTCTATATATTTTTGACTTATGGTAATTTGCTGGAAGGTTTTTTGGTTCTTGAACAACAAGAAAATCACATCTAGTAGAAACTCATTTTTTTTTCTCACTCATATTCATGTAGAGATACATTATAAAACAATTGAACCAACTCCCCATGCATTTAATCCTCCTCAATGTTATCGATTGCTTATGTTTACAGACTTATGGTCAAATCCTCTCAACGCTAGTTTTTCTTGAGAGTCTTTGAAAACACATCTTGTAGAATTCTGATTTACATAGTTCCTATAGAAATCTGGCCTATTTCTACAGGAACAACTACAAAGAAACATACCAACGTGGGAATTGTCAATAAATCCCTCATTTTTCCTATGTCCTTCAAAGTAAAACCCTTGCTGGATTTTTTTGTCACCATGTTTTCCTAAAAAACCCCAGCTTAATTTGTCATATTCTCTAAGGAACATTTAAAATTGAACATTCTACATGAAACCGATAACCAGTCTCTATCCTTTCTCTCTTCTCATAAACCCAACCCATCATCCTTGAGAACAACCATGGGATAAGGATTCAGAAGGAGAGAACCAATAGATCCTTCCAGGGTCTATGATAACCCTAAGACAATAGAAAATTTTCAGAAATGTGATTGGTTGGGATACTTTGAAATACTCAGAGGGTTTTATGATGAGGTATCCATGGAGTTTTCTTATAATTTCCAGAATATACAATAATAGGAGTATGTGACCACAATAAGGGGGATAACAATTAGGATCAATGAAGCCTCCATCAACACAGTTTCTAGTGTACCATTAGGCATCCTTGGGATAAAGAAGAGAGGAAATAAGCCATCAATGCTAAGAAGGCGTTCTTCCTTCCAAATGAGAAACCCGATGAGAATAAAAATGGAATAAAAAAGGAAATCCTTCCTCACCCATGGCTAGAGGTAGCTTATCATATCATCAAATACATTACATGTTAGGGAAGGATGAGTGTATTCTATGCTTACCATTTCATACTATTGCACAAGCTGAGGGACCTTCCAAATTAGGAACCCCACCAGAACCTCAGTATCCCTTAATTCCTTCTTCAATCATTTAAAGGGATGAGACCAAAAGTATAGAGAAAAGAAAAATTCTTAGCACATGATGGACTCATCAAGCTGATAGTTTCAGATGCTCTTAGGAGTTTGAGGCACAAATTCTATGGGTATATTTCATAAACATGGACAAGAAATCATTTGAAGAAGTGAAGGTAACAATGAGTGGGGAAGAGAATGAAAAGGGAGAAGAACCTAAGAGAATCACTAGGCCCAAAAAGTCAAAACAACAAAATAAAAAGAAAAAGAAAAAGGTAGATGAAAAATAAAAAGAAGTGGTTGATGCCTTGTCTGCTTTAAGAACCCCCACTTTCAACCCCTTGAGAATCACCATTGTAGAATGGTTACATCCCATAAGAAGGAGGTACAATATAATTGAGATTCAAAAGAAGGAAATCCCAGTGTCAACCACTCCACTCTCCATCACATCCCAAGTGGAAGAGGTCAAGGACTCTCCTAGTACAAAACAACAAAAAGAAGCAAATGTGAAAGGAGCCTCAAAAGGATACAACAATGAAAGATGAAATACCAATGGAAGAAACCTATAAGACAAAATCCCTTGTGGAAAAACTTATTTATGCAACCTTGTTGGAACTAGAGTAGGCCAAGGTTGATGCCATCAAGTGGAAAAAGGTGGTAGAAGATAATAAAGGAAAGATGAAAGAGGAGGATGCTCAAGAGTTGCAACAACAACTCCAACTTCTGCAAGAAAAGTTCCAAATTATGACTATGTATTATAAAGTGAAATACAACCAGAAGCGGAAAGTAGAGAACCATAATATTTAGTAGCAACTGATTAAGGAAAAAAGAGATCTGTAGGAGAAGAAAATACAAGTGGAAATTATGGAAGAAACAATAAAAAATAGCTAAAGTATCTGAAGAGATGATGGAATTCATACCACTAGCCAGAACATACACATTATTCCTAAAAGAACAGTGGCACAAAAATCATATTGCTTACTTGGCCAAAATAGTGAAATTCAACCTTGACTCCCCCCGAGACTTATTGGATGCATATTAGGGTTGTAATCTAGAAGAGAGAGAGAGAGAGACTATGTGAATTCTACCTCCATAACCTCATCTTGACACACCCCTACAATTGGAATCCTAATCCATATGTGGGGGATGCACAATTGATGGCCTTTTCATCATGGCTAAGCCATAAGGAAATGAGGGCAACAGAGCTAAATAAGTACAAGGAAGCATAAAATCAAACACCCCTATGGATTAGAGCAGAGGATTCCATGCCTAAATATGTCATAAGAAATCATCATAGCCTCTCTTTGTATAAGGATGTATCTCTAGTATGGATAGCCAAACAAAGGGAAGCAATATCCCATCTTGATGACTCACTTAGATTATTAGGAGAGGAATCGGTAGAGGCCATCCATAGGAGGTGGTACTCCTTGCCTCATTATTTGTAGATCATAGAACCACATTCTCCCAATACATTACAACTTTCCCTCCTAAGGATGCCCTGGAACAGAGAAACTTTTATGAAGATGAAGATGAAGATGAAGACTAAATGGATTGAGACCTCAAATTCTTCTCCTTGTAGCACCTATGTCTAATTTCAATCCATAAAAGGAAAAAAAAGAAGGGGATAGCATTGTGAAGGATAAAGGATACCATGATCAACAAGATATCACAAAATATGTGGCCTGGGGTATGAGACATAAATTCAGTAGGAAGTAGCGGGGTGGTGAACAACAATAGTTTGTTGAGAAACAAAAAGGAGTTGAGCAACAACAGGGTGATGAAAAACATGAAAATATTGAACAACAACATCTTAGTAAAAAGCATCATGATACACAACAACAAAAAAAACAACAACATCTTAGTAAGCAACATCATGATACAAAACAACAACAACAAAAATAATAAGAACATAAAGCAAATTTTTGGTTGCACAAAGGGTGTACAAAATTTCAATTGGGAGGGTGATGATGAGCCTCATTATTGTCCATTCTACAGGCTCATATTTCACACATTTTTCCACCATAAAATGACTTAGTGTTTTCTTTTAACCATAGTTAATAGTCAATCATGGGTATTTTGTATGTTTCTTAATGAATGTATGATTGAATTGGATTTTTGTGTTTAATATAACTTTTTGCACTAGTGTTTTTGTCAAAAGACATGTATTCCAACAACCAGGTCGAATTGTAGAAGTCAAGGGTGAAAACCTCCTGGAAACATGGGATTTTTTCTCCCTAAAGAATATTCCATCCAAAGATAAAGTGAAAGAGTCTCTACCTACCTCCAAGATCTCTCCTTGTGCATTAATGGCCACTTCTTATCATCAATAGTTGAAGATACATGTGTAAAGGGCTAAGATCCTTGATTTACCCATTTCTCTCCTCGATTTAGGAAAGGAGGTTGAAATCTCTATCTATATATATACCTCTAGTATAGGAGAGCGAGATATGGATAATTTTGGAGAAGTATTGTGTGGATATTTTTTGAATACTTGTATTGAGAACTTAGAGCTTTCCTGCTCTTGATGTATTACTAATATTTATGAAATAAAGATGGTTTAGATTTCAGTCTATTAAGGTTTCTTTTAGGCTCCTTGTGCTTATTGGGTAGGGCCCATCCAAAAGTGTTCAAAGACCTTGCTACTATTTATATAGTTTTCATGCATATTAGTTAGTTCCTAGATAGTATTTCATTCTCTCTTGAAGTTTGATATAGTTTTGCATGATCAATTTCAGTTTTTTTTAAGGTTATGACTAACTGGCCACTTGCACCAACATCATGTAGAAATTTTCAATAACATTTTGGAAGAACTCCTAGGTTCCTCACAAGGATAAGAACCTTAGATTTAGTTCATTTATTTATAGTATAGCTTTGTTCATGTTGTTAAATACTTGCACTTTCGTTTTAGACTCCATTTTGCTTCCTGTAGGAGTTTCCTGTAGAAATTGTACAATTCCTATAGAAATATCCTATAGGCATGTTTTAGATTCAAATCTCAATTTAGTTTAATCTTCTTTTTCATAAAAAAAACAAATAAACAATAAAAATACATTTGGATTGTTATTGATCAAAGGGTTAGACCATTAGCTTGCTTTATTCATGCATTAGTGTAGCTTTACTTTTGTTATAGTTTTCTGTCATAGTTTAGATTGAATTCATCTTCTTACCTTCAATTTGATTTTCTTGATTCAAAACTCTTTTGTAAGTTATTTTCATACAATACATATTAACGGTACTTTTAGATTGGTTTGTTTCCTTCAAGAAATTAGTTCAGAACTACTTTCTGTCATTTTATTTTTCCTGCACATTTTTTCAGGCTTTAATCAGTTTCAAACCTTTGCTACCAACAAATTCATACTGCACATACAATGCATACCACCTCTTAAGTTTGTATGAACCCCGGGTTGACAAGTAAAGTAGGAAACAAAGGGTACAACAAATCATTGTTGTTATTTTTGGGACCATCAAATAACCTTCCCTCAATATATTATGTGCAATAGTTTGGGTAGCGTGGTTTCCACCATAAATTCCCTTGTGGAAATCTATCATCCGGTCCTTAGCTTCTTAATTATCAACACATCTTAGTACTAGACCATTAAGATTCTTCCAACCAAGGCCACCTTGAAGTAGGCCATTTTTAGTGGCTTTCAACCTCAAATCTCTTCTTTGGTGATTAATTAAGTGATTAGGACATGACATATTTTTCTAATAAACAATTTCACCTGTTGATGGGGAAGAATTGTGCCTGCAACAGTGAGGGGTTCTCCCCAATGCATGGTCCCAGTTAGACTATGAACCTTTTGGTTTAAGAGAGTCATTTGGATTTTGGTTTGGTTTCCATTGTTGGTTATGAGGGTGAAGATGGATGGTTATGCAATGAAAGATGTAGATGAAGACTATGTATGAAAATAAATTTAATCTACTTCTAACATATCCTATCCTATATAAGAGAAAATTGAAGTAACGAAAAATGAGTTGTAATGAAACTAAACTCTTCCAAAAACCTCACCCAACTAGTTGAAATAAAGGGGGAAATTTAGAAACAAATGCATACATACATATAACCAAAAAATTCCAAATTATATTTCTGCATGCATAACAACTTATGAGCTCAAGACTTATAAATATAAGAAAGAATAATAATATTGAAAAATGGCATTCAATGCATTGGATTAGCCTATAACAAAACATTTTACTTACAATCCATGTGTTTGGCATACATTCCACTTGAAATAGTTCCCAACAAAACAACCACACACACAAGTTCCTCACTCTTTCGAAAACTGGCCTTGAGGGATTCTCAATATTCATTAACACAGTATATGTCCTTGAATTATTTCTTGACTTTATACAATGCGTACGATCCCCTTCAAAGTGCGTCTCTTCTTCTATTTATACTCTTTTTCCTAGTTGTTTTGCGACTTTTTGTATTCCCCTAAAGAAAGTGTTACAAAACAGTTCATATTCCATTGTCACTGTCACAGATACCAATGCATCATCATCAACACATCACTATTACTATCATTAATATTTATACATCATCATCATCAAAACTGGATACACCATAAATAATACATCATCATCATCATCATCAACTTGGGTCCACATAAATATCCAAGGTCCACATGGGTCCACATATAAACCCAACATCACTTCTTAAATTTATCTCGAACACATGTTTGGGACTAGTTTTTGAATTAGTCACAAACCCTAAATTACAACAAGTATAACTCTGTACCTGTAATGAATCAAGGTATGAAAATTGTACCCAATATTTTTCGATATCTTCTCTGAAATTCCTCAAATTTTCGCTCCTTTAATCGTTACTAAAAATGATATATAGCGAATATGGTAGACCTTCCTGAATTCTAGCCTATTCTGGAGAGTGAACTTATACAACATGCCACACACTGAATGTTTTATATATGATTATAAAACTCACACAAAAAACAAGAAATACTTTTCTCTTTCCAATGTGATTGGTCTCATAGAATTTGGATCCTCTATGAAGAAGTTATCATTGTTTTACCCAAAACACTTTTTTGAGACTAGTTACATGACTAGTAAAAAACCATATCTTCCACAAAGTGTATCTCCAAATTTAAAAGGAACCAAAATCTGAAATTTGTACCACCAGTACATTGATTTGTCTTCTCAATAGGCTCCAATTTTCACTATCTGAATCATTCTATAAAAAAAATTAGAGTGAAAATGGTAATATGATCTTTAAAATACATACCTTATAACACTTCATCACAAGACTTCATCTTCCCTTGGAATTTATCCCTTATTCACTTCATCTTCCCTTTGAAATTCATTTCCAAGATTGTGCTAAGAGATCACAAGATTTAATGATGAAAATGAGAGGTTCTTAATGTGTATTTATACTTTTTCAAGTATCTCCTTTACTTGACTTTAGGGTCGACCTATAATTTCTTGTTTGTAACAAATTTTTCTCCTTTACTTGAATTTACGGACAACTTATAACTTCTTGACCTTATATTTGGGGCTTCTTGAACATAATTCATGGATTCATATTTAAGAGGACATAACTCCTCAACCGCGAGGAGTCATGTGGTATGCCACTTATCATTGAAGATGGCTTGACAAGGACTATCAATAAATGAATTTTTTGCATGCATTTGCAATGTCCTTTATACTCTTTTTCTTCAATCAACTTCGAGATTCATGACCACACTTATGGGGATTCTTAACCACTTAACCATATTTCTAGGTATTATTGTAGACTTCTTGAAAGCATATTCCCATGAGGGCCATGCTTAAATCTAATCCATAAGGGGACCACTTTGGATATTTATTCAAATACACCCATCACTTATAGATGCTTCCAAAATTTCTTCAGAGCTTCTTTTAGGGTTGACATAACTTGCTTCGGGGATTCTTCTAGGGTTGACATAACTTTCTTCGGGGATTCTTCTAGGTTTGAAACCAATGACAACCAAATTTCCAACATTCTCCCCCTTTGGAATTGATGGAAACACTCATACTCTCCTTGTGACCATTGCTCTCCCTGTCTTCATGATTATGATGTTTCTTCCCCCCTTTGACACCAATGGCAAAGGGTAACTCCCCCTGACAATATAAATTCTTTTGAAAATATCTCTCCCCATCTTCATTCTTCTGATATTTCACTCCTGCTTTTTTTCTTTCTCTCCCCCTTTGAGATTAAGGGTAACTCCCTCGGAATATTTCTCTCACCCTATATTCTTTTGCAAGATGTCATGTAGTTCAATGTGGAGATTCTTGTATATGCTTTCTTTCCTCTCTTCCAGTGCTTTTTTTTTCCATTGGTACTTCCTGTTGTTGTAATCTATTCGCGTATATTAAAACAATTCATGTTAAGGTTCCTTCATGGATTGTCATATTCACTATGATGACATAAATGACATAATCATTCAACAATCTTCTCTTGACAGTATAAATTATCTTGATGTTTTCTCTCCCCTTATCTTGTTGTGCCTTTCACGACTTGCCTTCTTTTGACTAGTTGGTTCCACTTGTCAATATGATTATTTTCTTGAGTCATATAATTTATTGAAACATTCCTCTTGATGACAATGCTAATGAGTCTTTCTACAATTCCTCTTCATGATTTCATCCTTTTTCATGTATCTTCTCTGATTTATGTCAAGTATTGTCTTCTAGACCTTCCAAATATCTCATGAATTCATCTTTGTCCATATGTCAGAAAACCATACATGACTCTGCTACTCAACTGCACACAATGGTTACTAATCTATCATTTCACCGTTTTGAGATCTTCTTTATATTTTTTGCAACTAATCACTGCATATTCCTACTTCTCAAGTTGAATCACTTATGTCCATTAGTATTCTCTATCTTCAAATCAAACTCTACAAGTCTGCAAAATTTTGTAATGAATATTTCATTCTTGAATACATGCTTGGAATTCTCTATACAATGATGAATCCCTTCCTCAACAGTGTGTCAATGATATTCTTTGTAATTTCCGACTGACCTCTTCATACCTGCATGAGGATGTGCTCTGAAAATTGCTTCTTAATCAACCAATCTGTCATGAGACACTCTGTACCTATGCCATCAAATCATTCTAAATTTTCCTTCCCAAAATATGAAAACACTTCAAACTACCAAAAAGATAGTTCTCCAATATGTAATAGTTGTTGCTTAGACTCCCCCTCTTCAACATTCACATTATTGGGAGTCTCCAAGCCAGATGGCTTAGAAAAATATAAGAATTTGATCTGCAGCGGGTGTTAGCGCTCTGTAAACTTTGTTCGACTGAGACAATGAATGATAGATCCAACCTACAGACCAACTTTGAGGTCCGAAACTAGCCTTTTAGACCTGGAGAGGGCTCTCTCTAGAGACTTTTTCTCTTTACAGGATATGGATTTAAACTATCGGCTATATTTAACACCTTTAAACAATATTTTTTTGGTTCTATTAGCAAAAGAAAGAAGGACCTTTGGCTATGGATTCGATTCAAGAAAACGATGGAAACAAATGACTTAGTGATTGAACTTGAGAGGATAAAGGCTAAATGAGAAACAATTTTCAATTAAAAAATTGTTGTGTGTGGAGAGAGAAAAATACATGAAGAAACTCAGAGCACCCCTGGGGATGAATTCAGAGCCTGCTTAGAAGAAACACAGTCATCTAAATGGCACAAATATAGAGCACTGCATGGTGAATTCTTGATTCGAAATCACATTCTGATTTAGACAAAAAATACAGATATGAATATAAAGAACACATGAAATCATGTACACAAAAAGAGAATACAATACATCAAACTGCCACCATTAGAATATTTTCCTCAAAGCTTCAGGACCTTTACATTAACTTTCAATCGGATCAAAAGCTACATTTAATAGTCATTGTCTACACTATTTTTCCAACCAACCTAGCTTACATTGAAAAGATGGAATATATAGACAAGGGTGTGTCGCTCGGGCTACTCTGCGCTCTAACTACTATCCCCATAAATTAGGCTTCAACTAATCTCTGTCAGATGACTCTTCGTATGGAACTTTACTAGAGATAGAAACTGACTGTACTCATTCGCATCCCAACCACTCGTCTTTTCCATGATGGTTCAGTCATCAGCAAGATCTTGTCGTTAGAGAGTGATGTGTCAATTATTTCCTTCGAACGGGTATCTGGACGATCAAGTGCTCTATCAAATTCCTGCCACCCATTGTAACGGCCTTGATTTATGTCGTGCGATCGTTTGCTGGTGCGTACATGTGGCAGGTAACTGCAGACCATCACAGGTGCTTCCAAAATGATGGCTCCAGCTAGGGAACACTGCCTTTCTTCAAATTGTCGTATGTCCAACGTACATATGTCCTTTGCAATGGATGATATTCCATAATTACGTGTCATATGTTTTCTGTGCGGGTATTTGTCATATTCCCTACCTCCCAGTAGGAAACAGGATGCGGGGAAACAAAATTGGTGCCACGTCTGAGAAGACAAAAAAAGAGTCGGTTAATCATGCTTCTGGTCTCATCTGCAGTTTTGACACCCGAAGTGTTCTCGTGAGAGACTAGTTGTGCCTTTTCAGATTCATCACTTGCCTTTGTAGAGCCGCATTCACTTTCAACTTCTTCTGCGCACTGGCCAGGGCCGCGCGAACTTTTTCCATGGCTGGTTTACATTCCTCGAAGTTCTTTGAATTTCTCTCTTCTGACATACTCTTTGCTTGATGCAATTGGATGATTGTATCTTGTGCTTCCCTGAGCTGTCTCTTAAGACAATTCACGTTTCCCTCTTGGCCCTGTGATGTTGATGCTTTGAGGGTCTTCACTGGTAACTGTTGTCTCAACTCCTTGTTTTCCTGGTATAGCTTAGTAATAGCGAGTTGCACTTGCTTCAGCTGTTGCAAAGGTTCATGAATACCCGTGCCTTCAGTGTCTTCCCTTCTCCTTCTGTCGTAGCTTTCTCGACTTGGGCCGTCAATAGGTTCCAACCGAAAGATGCACATGAGTAACTCTTCAGTGACCAAATTTACGCGTGGCTTGCTCGGGGCTTGGGTCATCCCAATTTATTTGTTCTTCCTTGGCCTTCCCCTTCTCTAGGGTATCATCTATTGGGGGGATAGGGCTTCCAATGAATTTGCTTCTTCCACGACTCTTTCTATTTCCGCCTCCGCACGGTGAGATGTTTCCTTTTCCGTGGGTAGATGGGAATCTCCTCTAGGATCCCTCGGGATGTCAACTGTGAGTTGAAATGAATCCTAGTTGTTCCCCAATCACCTCAATTCCTCAACTATCAAAAACTTAATCAACGAAACATGAGAAATTTTCTTATTTGGCTGATTTGTTTCAATCTGGATGTTGTCTGCCATTTCTCGAAGGCTTTGGTACAAGAAGAAAGGAATATTTAATGGCCTTCTTCCTGTGAAATGCATCAACAATCTGATGTGGTGTGAGTGTATTCTATCAAACCTTCCCTCATAGGTGAAATATTTCCTAATCGCTTTCAGGAGATTCTGAAAAGGTTCCTGCAGATATCTACTTGGAATGCCCGCTTCGACTTTCCCATTTAAACAATCTAGTTTGATGAAGTCCTCGTAGCACTATGCGTCCAAAGGAATGCCTTTAGACCATCTTTCATTGTGTGGAGGGATCTCCGTTGTGGCTGACAGAGTTTCTTGTGTGACCTGGAAAGTGATTCCTGTGATTACTACACATGATCTGTTGAATCTGAGCGCAAACTGTTGCGTCAGTTTTACATTGAATCCTTGGATTTTCCTACAAAAGACCATGCATCCAACATGTTCAAAAGATGCTCTGACATATGGATCTTCCTTCACCAACTTCACACTTCAGGCCCCACATTTTTGCTGCTTCATGCACCTTTCCTTATGTTCTCGGATGTTTCCACAGTGAAACGTGTATCTATTCTGAGCACGATGGATTTAGCACGAATACAAGGCGGTAATCTTGATTGGCCTGGGTCTGTGATGCAGTTGAAGGAAATTGACTTTTGGGAATAATTATAGATAGATCATAAACTTGTCTAGTGAACAGAATACACGTAGAGTGATCATACTTTATAATTTGGGCGAGCAGGAGATGGAATCGTGCCAGGGGACACTGAATCCATGGTGACTGGAGGTTTCGATGCAAGATGAATATTTTTGCAGTATATCCGCACGACGGGTACACTTCGGGGCGTGTAAATTACAACTGATAAGAGCTGCAGATTATATGTGATATGAGCACCATGATTTTTCATTCTTTTTGACTTCATAATGAGTTGATGATGGTCACTTCGTCTGTCGACACAAATTCTATTTAACAATTTTCCTTGACCTTTGGCACGTAAAACCTTATTTTCTGACATGACCTGACTCTTTGGGAAAAGACATTTACTACTTACACATGTTTTAGTTCTGACATCCCTTCCTAAATCCAAGGGCCAACCGACCACTTGCTAACTTCGACCCATTCGTTGTTCGGTACCTGACCTCACACACTTTGACACACAAATTGTGACTCGACTAAGACATGATCTAATTGAAAAAATGAAAGTGCTAACAGTCGGCTCCAACGGGGATGCTATCCTCCCAGTGAGGTGGAAAATAACATAAGACCATGTGCCTGACCATTGGGCCTTATTCGACTTCTAGGCTCTCAAACAATGGAAAATAAAAGCAAAACCTAAACCTTCTTGACATAGTTTCGACCAAACTCAGCATAAACTCAGGGCCTTCACTCCGGTCTTCAATTTTCTATTGACACACTAACTCAAAATGCCTTTTTTGAAAATAAAATTAAAATGACTATTTACAATGACATGAGACTTAAACAAACCTTACTGCACCAGATAGTTTTTGAGGAACCTACCGTTTATAGGCCCCCAACCAGTGGACTCTCCATTAAGTTCTTATAACATATATGCATCGTCCCCGTGATACACACAGATTCTGAAAGGGCCCGTCCAAAGATGATCGAATTTTTCGTGCTTTCCCTTATCTTCATTTTTCGCGTCCCACTTTAGCACTAGATCCTCCACCTGAAATTCCTCCTGTTTGGAGTTCTTTTCGAAAGTTTTCTTCATCCTGTCTTGGTGAAGTTGTGATCGATTGTAGACCTACTCCCTCATCTACTGTGCATGAATTAACTGATTTATCCTTCTCTGCATGTCATCTGGCTCGGCCTCTTGCTCTTGCAGTAACTTCTTGATGGGAAATCCCAGTGAGGTAGGGAAAATTGTGTCTGTCTCGTATACGATTTGGAATGGTGATGTGGAGATGGAATTCTTGGTTGTGAATCTATCTACCCATAGCACGTAAATGAGTTTCTTATGCCAGGCCTTCTTGTTTTCCTGCATGATTCTTTTAATGATCCTAGTTAATCTTTTGTTCGACGATTCTGCTAACCCATTACCTTGTGGGTAATACAATATAGAATGTCCCAGGGTTATATTGTAATCGTTGCAAAACTTCTCCAATTTCTTGGAATTAAATGTGACCGTGTTATCCATGACAATATTGATAGGGCACCCAAACCTAGACAGGATGTTGGTCTCGAGGAACTGGATGATGATCGTGGAAGTAGCCTACTTCGATCCATTTCGTGAACTAATCCGTGGTTGTAAGTATCCATATGTGATGCACTGAGTATGGCAGATGAATATCTCCTATAAAGTCTAGGTCCCATTACATGAACGATGCTTCGACTGAGATTGGTTTCAACAACAGGGGTTGCAGCTTTCTCCTTCCATCGAAAATTTGATGCTCGTGGAAACTAGAGACTTCTTTGTATACATCTGCGAAGATGTTGGGCCAATAGTAACCTGCCCTTAGATTGTTATGCATGGTGGTTTTCCATTAGTGATGTCCTCTGTATTCACCTTTGTGGAACTCTCTGATAGCCTTTTCTGCGTCGTCTTCTAGTAAGAAACTCAACAATATCCCTTCTGGATCTTTCAAATACAGGTATTTATTCAAGATGCAAAACTTAGTATCTTTGAGCTTTAAGAATTTGGCCTTGGTATTACTTAACCCTAAAGGAGCTTGTAGATTTCTCAACACATAAATGATGTCCATATACCAAGGTGAATCAATGAAATTTTGAGACACCTGCCTAGTTGTTTCTTCCTAAGGATTCTCTGACAGGTCATCAATGAAGTTGATTCCCAGAACGTCGCAGTTCGATTGCACCATCAACTTTGCAAGTCCCTCTCCCTTTATCAACTTTGTGGGCTTGATTTCGAGGTCGTATTCTAGCATGGCCATGATCCACTTACCTCTTATTTCCTCAGGGTCAGGATGAGTCATGATATCATTGACTGAGTTGTTGGGCGCGTAAGCAATAACATGGGAATGTAATATGTAATTTCTGAACTCCTTTAGGGATTTCACTAAGGAGTATGCTTGTTTCTCCATAATGTCATACCTTAGTGGAGAATATCTCAGCATCTTGTTTAAGTAGGCTATAGGTTTCTCAAATTTATGATAGTCTTTCTGTAAAAGTACGCTAACAATGGTATGCTTCGAGGTGAACGAGAACATGATGAAATCCTTCGTGAAGTCTGGGCTGGCCAACACAGGAGATTTGGTCAGTGCTACCTTGATATATTCAAAATATTTCCCAGTTTCAGGGTTCCATTTGATCTCATTCCCCTTTATGAGCATGCAGGTGATATGTTTTATAATTTCCGCTAGGTTCGGGAAGAATCTTCTCAAGAAATTTACCTTTCCCAGGAAGAACTGCACCTCCTTCTTGTTATGTGGAGTGATGATTTTCAGAATTCCTTCTACCCTGCTGGGGTCTATCTTTATACCATCCTTCGAGATGATGTGCCCCAACAATTTCCCTTCTTTCATTCCAAAATGTGATTTCTTCGGATTCAAAGATATACTGAACTTCCTGCATTTTTGGAAGACCTTCTTGAGATTCCCAAGGTGTTGTTCATTGGAGTCGGAGTACACTGTGATGTCATCTAGATAGATCACGATGAATTTTTCCTTTTCCTCAAAATATTCTATGTCCATTTCCCTCTGGAAAGTAGCTACAATGTTCATAAGGCTGAAATGCATCTTAGCATACATGAACGTCCACCATGGTGTCGTGAAAGCTGTCTTTTCCTGGTCATTTGAGTTTACCATGACCTGATTGTAACCTGAAAATCCATCCAACGTAGACATATTCTGGGACCCAACTATCTTCTGCAGAATATAGTCCATCTTAGGGAGCGGGTATTTTTCCTTGAGGGACACTTTTTTCAAGTTTCGAAAATCCATGCACAACCTTATTTCGCCGCTCTTTTTCCTTACAGGCACCAGACTGACAACCCATTTCGAAAACCTTAAAGAAACGATAATTTTGGATTCGAAGAGTTTCTTTACCTCCTTTTCAATTAGTGGCAACATCAAGGGATTTATTCATCTTATATTTTGTGTGAAAGGATTTTGGTCTTCTTTGAGAGGAATGACGTGCTGAATCACGTTTGTGTCATAAACTTTCAAGTCATCATAACTCCAAGCGAAAATGTCGGGAAAATCCTTCATGAGTTTAATGTAGTTCTGTTTGACCTCCAGACTGAGAATTTTTGATAATTTGATTATCTTTAGATTCTCGTGGGTCCTGATGTTGCAATCCTCGACATCCTCATCGTTTGCAGTGATCTCGGGATTTCTAGCCACATCTTTTTCATCAAACACCTTTTCCAATGGAACTAGTCCTTTTGGGATGATATTATTCTTTAGTTGTACTATGTCCCTCCTAGCTATCTGGTTCTGGAAAGGGTCATCATTACTACACACAACTGTTCTTTCATCTTTGTCACAACAAAACTCATCATCAATGTTTACATTAGTGAACTCGTCACTCATTTGAAGAAATCTCTCAACCTGTTTGTTATCCTCAAACACCTCCCAATACTTGATATTATCGGGCACCATTGGCCTATGTTTGACTTCAATCTCATACTTTCTATTGGGGAAAATGGGAATTTTAAAAACTGAGGCTGAGGTGGCCAAGGCATCCGCAATTTGATTCTGCCCCCTCGGGATCACTGATAAATTATATTCTGAGAATCCTTCGAGGAGGTCCAACACTAGGTTTATGTACGCTCTTAGTTTGGGGTTCTTGGATTGGTATACACATTTCACTTGGTTTATAACGAGCTCAGAGTATCCATGCACCCAACTCTTTCAAAAATCTCAGGCCCAAAATCAGTGCCTAATACTCAGCCATGGTATTTTTATAGTCGAAGGCGAGTTTGTACGAGAAGATTTTTAGGCCCACCTTGGAAGGAATTATCCATACGCTGGCCCCTGCCCCTTCCTTTCTACCGAATCCGTTGAAACTCATGTTCCACATATGGTTCTCCACGCGGTTCTTTGTGTCATCGCATTCTGCTGCTCGTCGCATGGATTTATCATCAACATTCATGACAACTGTCGGTTCTTCCTCTTCAAAGCTTAGGTCATTGTAAAATATGGAGAAGTCGATCTCAGTGTCAACAAAGTAGATGGGGTGGTTATTCGGCTGTCTTACTGATCTCCGTGTATTTTAGCAGTACTTCTCTATATAACTGTCTCTCTTGGCCGAAGACAAGAATGATGGCGTACAACATATCCATCTGCAAATTTCCCTTCAATTTCGTGCCCCGTGATATGGATAATAGCATGACAAATTTAGGGGGTATATCGGCCACTCCCACGTCCATAACCAAATTCTTAGAAGGGATTTGGGCTAGCGACACAACCAAATATTTAATCAGACCCAAACATTTCACTTTCCTTGAATTGAAAGAGAAAATATCCTTATAGGGCCTGGTGATGTCCAAACCCAACTCGTCCATGATCACTTTGGGAATGAGATTGTGCGATGTGCTCGAATCCAACATGGCGTTATTCTAGGTCATTACTTGGACCTTGAGACGACCATAGAATGGGGGAACGTCCTCAATATCACCTGTCTCCTCCACGTGAAGACCAAACAAAATGGAAGGGTGATCATCCTGGACATTCAAAGTCTCAAGAGTTTCTCCCATCTTTATCATTTTAATAATTTGATATCGATAATCTCCTTTATTGATGAGTTCGTTGAAAGGGACGAAGATTTTAATCTTAGCCATTTCATTCTCAAATTTAAAAGGGGGAGAGACCTTTTCTACCTCCTTGGCGCATGTCTCGCAGCTTGTGTCTAGTGCCTTCCTTGGAACCTACTCCTTTAACTTCTCCTTTTCAGTCGCATCCTTGGTTGGGTTGTCTTGATTCAGTTGGCTCGTGGAAGGGGTATCCGCTGGAGGTTTCTTTATGGGATTTGACTGCTGAGGTTCCCTTATGATATTTGTCTACTGAGATTTTGTAGATGCCTTTTTTCTCTTGAGGTTGTATTTATTTTGTAATTGCATGATGGCATTGTGATAACCCTTCCTGAATTCCTATGTTTCCCAAGATAGTGTGTCATCCATCTCCAACATAATATTGTCATTTTATATCATGTATTGATCGTGTTCTCCCTTCGTCAATAACGCACTTGTGTCCTTGTCGTCGCAACAATGCACTTGATATTGGAACATTTGATCAAAATCTTCGTCCACGTAATTGTTTTGGTATGGGGGCCTTATTTGCTGGTCGCCTTGGTCTCTATGTTCCCTCTGTTCGATTTGTGGGACTAGACCTCTTCTAAGGTTCTGATTTTTGGGCTAGGGTTCATGCTGTTCTTGGGCGGTGGGTTTGTTTCCCATGGACATTATTTCCATCAACTCCTCCATCGTCATCATCATCAAGTCAAACTTGTCATATGAAGGTTGAGAAGTTGATGGATGCACATCCTCTTGGGGTTTCTTCCCGCCTCTGTTGAAACTTTGTTTGATCTTTCTTGACGCCATCACATTTAACTCGACTTTGATCGCGTCACTCATCATGGCGTCTAAATTTGTAGATCTTCTCTCCCTCAACAATAAGGCAAAATCACTGTCAAAGGAGTCAACATATCGAAGCTGGCAACCTCGAGATTCGGCTGGACTTCTGTAGGAATTGAGTTGTAAACCCTCATGAAACGGGTAGATAAATCTTGCACCGTCTCCTCCAATGCTCTCTTCATATTTTTGTACTGCGTCAGTAGATGCAAAGGATTATTTTTGTCTCCCCATATAGTAATGAACGATGTTTCAAATGCGATGAAGTTTGGAATGCTTGCTTCTGGGAGGCCCTTGAACCACTTTCTAACCTCCCCCAAAAGACTCTTCGCAAACAACCTCATCTTCACGTCTACATGGTCCACCTCTTCTAGATCAACAAAATCGTTGAACCAATCCAGGTGATTTTGGGAAGATACATTTCCTTCAACATCATATAGCTTGATCCTTTGGCTGTAGTTCTAGGGAAAATTGTGCAATTGGGTTGGAAGAACAATGGGGGCGAATTTGGTGGTCATTTCTCTAGGGGGGTTTGGAATTTGGGGGATGTTCTGAGTGGGATTTGCATCTTGCGGGATGTTGTTTGGTATCAGAGCTTAAAACCTCTTCTCGTCGAAGACTATATCATCCAAGTTGGTTTCCGATTTAGACCTAAACAAGGTTTTTTCAAACATGGTTTCAAAATAAAGGTCATCAATGCTTTGCACACCATATTTGGGTAAGGAAATGCTTCTATCCAGGTAATAGAATGGGTCTGATGATTTCTCCCTAGTCTCGCACATAAGTTTCTCGGGATCACACATGGGCACTATAGGGTTCGGGTCAGGATTTTCTCTCGTATAGATTGTCTTCGGAGTCGGGTTTCCTAAGTCACACTACTTTGTGATACTGGTCTCTTTGTCTAGAGTCGCCAGGGTAAAGGTTTCAACCAATATAGATGTTTGTCCCATTGTTACCCTCAAGGGTCAAAACTATAACTTTAGTTGTTCTCCCAAGGAAATTTTATTCAATTCTGTCCCCGACAACTATGCTAGAATGTTAGCGCTCTATAAACTTTGTTCGGCTGAGAAAACGAATGACAGAGGCAACCTACAGACCAACTTTGAGGCCCGAAACTAGCCTTTCGGACATGGAGAGGGCTCTCTCTGGAGACTTCTCCTCTGTACAGGATATGGCTTTAAACTATTGGCTAGATTTAACACCTTTAAACAATATTTTTTTGGTTCTATTGGCGAAATAAAGAAAGACCTTGGGATATGGAGTCGATTTAAGAAAACGATGGAAACAAATGACTTAGTGACTGAACTTGAGAGGATAAAGGCTAAATGAGCAACAATTTTTAGTTAAAAAATCATTGTGTGTGGCGAGAGAATAACACATGAAGCAACTCGGAGCACCATTGGGGATTAATTCATAGTCTTCTTAAAAGAAACATAGTTTTCTAAATGGCTCAAATCTAGAGCACCGCGCAGTGAATTCTAGATTCGAAATCACATTCCGATTTAGAAAACAAATACATATATGAATATAAAGAACACATTGAAGCACATACACAAAAAGAGAATACAGTACATCAAAATGTCACCATTAGAATATTTTCATCAAAGATTCAGGACCTTTGCATTATGTTTCAATCAGATCAAAAGCTACATTCAATACTCACTATCTACACTATTTTTCCAACCAACCTAGATTACATTGAAAATATGGAATATATAGACAAGGGTGTGTCGCTCGAGCTACCCTGCTCTCTAACTACTATCCCTATAAATTAGGCTCCAACTACTCTCTGTCAAATGACTCTTTGTATGGCACTTTACTAAAGATAGAAACTGATTGTACTCGGTTGCATCACAACCGCTTGTCTTTGCCATGATGCTTCAGTCATTAGCAAGATCTCGTCGTTAGAGAGTGATGTGTCGATGTTTTTCTTCGACAGGGTATTTAGATGATCAAGTGCTCTGTTAGACTCCTACCACCCATTGTAACGACCTTGATTTCTTCTGCGCGATCGTTTGCTGGTGCGTAAATGTGGAAGGTGACTGCAGACCGTCGTAGGTTCTTCCAAAATGATGGCTCCACTAGGGAACAACGCCTTTATTCAAACTGTCGCATGCCCAACATACATATGTTCTTTGCAATGGATGTGATTCCATCATTGTGCATCATATGTTTTCCACGCGGGTATCTATCAGAGTCCCTACCTCCCAATAGGAAATAGGATATAGGGAAACAAAATCCGCGCCATGTTTGAGAAGACAAAAAACAGAGTCGGTTAATCATGCTTCTGGTCTCATCTACAGTTTTGACACCCGAAGTGTTCTTGTGAGAGAACAGTTGTGCCTTTTCAGATTCATCACTTGCCTTTGTAGAACCGCGTTCCCTTTCAGCTTCTTCTATGCACTGGCCAAAGCCGCGCGAATGTTCTCCATGGCCATTTTACATTCATTGAAGTGCTTTTCATTTATCTCTTATGAAATCTTCTGTGCTTCGCGAAGTTGGATTATTGTATCTTGCACTTCCCTGAGTTGTCTCTTGAGCCAAGTCATGTTTCCCCCTTGGCCCTATGATGTTGATGCTTCGAGGGTATTCACTGCTAAATGTTGTCTCAAATCCTTGTTTTCCTGGTAGAGCTCAGTAATAGCAAGTTTCACTTGATTTAGTTTCTGCGAAGGTTTGTGAATACCCGTGCCTTTAGTGTCTGCCCTTGTCCTTCTACCGAAACTTTATCGACTTGGGTCATTGACAGGTTCCAACCGAATGGTGCACATGAGTAACTCTTCGATGAACAACTTTGCACATCGCTCTCTCGGGGCTTGGGTCATCCCGGTTTCTTTGTTCTTCCTTGGCCTTCCCCTTCTATGGGGTATCGATGATTGGGGGGATAGGGCTTCCAATGAATTTCCTTCTTCCGTGGCTCTTCCTATTTCCGCCTTCGCGCGGTGAGATGTTTCCTTTTCCACAGGTAGATGGGAATCTCCTATGGGATCCCTGGGGATGTCGACTGTGAGTAGAAATGAATCCCATTGTTCCCCAATCACCTTAATTCCTCAACTATCAAATCCTTAATCAACGAGACATGAGAAAGTTTCTTCTTTGGCTGATTTGTTTCAGTCTGGAAGTTGTCTGCCATTTATCAAAGGCTTTGGTGCAAGAAGAAAGGCATATTTAACGACCTCCTTCCTATGAAATGCATCGACAATCTGATGTGGTGTGAGTGTATTCTGTCAAACCTTCCCTCACAGGTGAAATATTTCCTAATCGCTTTTAGGAGCTTGTGAAAAGGTTCCTGCAGATATCTACTTGGAATGCCCGCTTCGACTTTCCCATTTAAACAGTCTGGTTTGATAAATTTCTCGTAGCACTATGCGTCCAAAGGCATGCCTTTAGAAAACCTTTCACCATGCTGAGGGATCTCCGTTGCGGCTCACAAAGTTTCCTTTGTGACCTGGAAAGTGATTCCTGCGATTACTGCACGAAATCCGTTGAATCTGAGCGCAAACTGCTCCGCCATTTTTACGTTGAATCCTTGGATTTTCCTAAAAAATACCATGCATCCAACCTATTCAAAATATGCTCTAAAATCTGGATATTCCTTCACCAACTTCAAGCTTTGAGGTTCGGGCCCCACATTTCTGCTACTTTGCGCAACTTTCCTTATGTTCTAGGATGTTTCCATGGTGAAATGCGTATCTGTTCTATAGGTGGTGGATTTAGCATGGATTCGAGGAGGTAATATTGATTGACCCAGTTCTGTAACACAATTGAAGGCAATCAACTTTTGGGAAGAATTATAGATAGAGAATAAACTTGCCTGCTAAACAGAATACATGCAGAGCGATCAAAATTTATAATTTGGGCGGACGAGAGATGGAATCGTGCCAGGGGACACTGAATCCACAGTGACTGGATGTTTCGAAGCAAGATGGATATTTTCACAGTATATTCGCACTATGGGTACACTTCGGGGCATGTAAAGTACAACTGATAAGAGCTATAGAGCATATGTGATATGAGCGTCGTGATTTTTCATTCTTTCTAACTTCATAATGAGTTGATGATGGTCACTTCGTCTGTCGACGTGACTTCTATTTAACAACTTGCCTCGACCTTTGGCACGTAAAACCTTCTTTTCTAACATGACCCAACTCTTTGGGAAAATACCTTTACTACTTACACATGTTTTGGTTTTGGTTCTGACATCCCTTCCTGAATCCAAGGGCCAACCAACCACTTGCTGACTTCGACCCATTCGTTGTTTAGTACCTGACCTCACACTCTTTGACACATAGACTCTGACTCGACTAAGACCGAATCTAACTGAAAAAATGGCAGCGCTAACAACGGGATCATCATTCTGAATCTTGACATCTTCCTCTTTGTCTATAAATTTGTCATGAAACTTTGTAAATATTGTAAGTATGATCTCTGGGATTTATTCATTCACCTGTTCTTCTTGTTTTTTATTTCTTCTCCAAACCTTCTTGTACCTGATATCAATGTTTTCTTTCATGGAAGACTTCATCATACTTATACAATCACGAGCTATGTGTCCATAGTTGTGGAAATTATAACATTCAATATTGTAAGGGGCCACATAACCATCTCTTGCTTGAACATTTCTTCCATACGATTTGCAAGCTACAACTTTATGTCCAAAGTTATTACAAGTAAAACAATAACCAGGGAAGAAACTTTGATACCTAGGAGAAAATGATCCTCTTTGTGATGTAGTCCTTCTGAATTCATGCCTTAGCTGATTGTGATCTTCGTTTCTGTTGTTTCCTTCACAATGATTGAAACTTCTTTGATGCCTGGAGGTAGAAGGTCTTGTTGTAAATACATATCTTCTGCATTCATTCCTCTCCATTGTTGATTGTTGATTTCACGTTCCTCTGATTTTCTTATTTTTTTCCATTACCCGAATATTCTCCTTTGAAGGCATGGGACTTCTGATTAATTTTTCATAACTCTTTTGTTTTTCCTCTTTCATCATGGAGCTTGAACCATTCTCAAAATGAATTTGCTTGTATCATAGTCTAGACTTGTCATAGCATGGCCTTTAAATTTTGAGAATGTCTTCTAGCACTTGAGAGATTTTCAAGTTATTGTTGAGCTTGTTAACTTCAACCCTCAATGACACGACTTCTTCTTCAAGATTCTCATAGTATTATTCTTTTTTATTATCTTTTTCTTCATTACTTCTTCCCTTCTCTTTGATTTTTTAAGTTGGGTTTTCAAGGAGATGATTTCTTCTTCAAGTATTCTTTCTTGTTGATAGAATTTTGCTTCAACCTTGTTGAAGTTTTCAAATCTTTCCTTAATATGACTTGTTAAAATATTTTCTCTCTTTTCTACTTCGTTTACCTTTATTTTTAAATGAGCTACTTCTTTGGATTTTTGATAACTCTCATTTAGTTTGATCAATTCTTCCTTGAATGAATTTCTTTTCCTCCTTTATATTTTTAGCTCACTTAAGGCATTGACTAGTTTCTCTTCAAGATCTTCTTCACCTTCTTCATAATCTTCTTCTTCATTTTCATGGGTTCCTTTATGAGTTTACATTGCCATGAAGAGTACTCTTTCTGAGTCACTGTCAGTATCATCATCCTCATTAAATGAGGAATTTTCTTCTCTTGAGTAGAGGATTTTCTTGAAGACTTTTCTGTTATCTCCTTTCTTGTTTCCCTTTTGATATTTCTCTTCTTTATTGGGAACTTATTCTTCATCATTATCTAAATTCTTAGCATAAGGACATTTAGTAGAGAAATGATAAATTTTATCACAATTAAATCACTTTAAGGGAAGCATACCTTTGTACTTTCCAATTCCTTTCTTCAACTTCCTTACGAAGTTGGTTATTTCTTCATCTTCATCTGAATCATCACTGCAACTAAGGGTTGGCTTTGGATTTTGATTATTCTTTCTTTTCTTGTTGGATGTTTTGAAATTTACTTCGTTCTTGGATGGATTATCCTATTTTGTTCTCATTTCAAAAGTTGAAAGTATCCCATGTATCTTTTCCATGATCAACGTAGAAAGATCTTTTCTTTCTTCTAGGGATGGAATCTTAGGATCAAATATCATTGGAAGAGAACTTAATACCTTTTGAACAATCAATGAACCTTTGATTTCTTCTCCTAATCCTTTAATATCATTCACTATTTCATCAACTCGTAGAAAGTAATATGCAATATCTTCATCTTCCTTCATTTTCAATTGTTCAATTTTACCTCTATAAGATTGAACCTTGGAATCCTTTAGTTTGGCATATGCTTCGTAGACATTTTGAAGTTTTTCCCACATTTACTTTGTAGATTCACAATGCATAACCTTGACATATATTTAATCAACCAGGGTACTCAGAATGGCATTTGTAGCATTCAAATTGTTTTCAGAAAGTTTCTTTCCATCTTTATATGTTGGGGGAGTGGCAGGTTCCTTATATTCGTCTACTATTCCTTGCTAGACATCAAATCCCTATGCATGCAAAAAAAAATTCATTCTTCTATTCTAGAAGGCATAGTTATGACCATAAAATATTGGCATTCCATTCTTAGTGTCCATGATCTACCTTACAGTGGTTAGACTGTTTCTGTAGGACCTGCTCTGATATCAATTGATGGAATATTCACCAATACTAAGAGGGGGGGGGGGGGGAATCTGTATTGATCACTTTTTACCACTTTTAAATAGAACATGTAATCATACAATTATCAAGAATATATAAATTTATTATTGAATTCAATATATCATGAACAATGCATAACATATAACCACATATACACAATACACAATACACAATACACAAGAATTTTACTTGGAAACCCAAATAGGCGAAAACCACAGAACATTTTCTTATATATCAAAAGATTACATTCATAGGAAACACCAACTTCCAAAACTTCTCTATAACCAACTAGAAGGAGGTACCAACCCCCTGTTTATATTATGCAACCTGAAGGAAGATACAACTCCCTAGATTCTCCAGCTCTAACTAGAAGGAAGCTCCAACCCCCTAGTTTACAGGATCCAACCTGAAGGAGGCTCCAACTCTCTGATTTACGAAAATTGATTGGAAGGAGGCTCCAACCCCCTTTGTTTACAATCTCCAACCTAAAGAAATCCATTATCCCTATATTATCCAGCACCAACTGGAAGGAGGCTCCAACCTCCTTTCCTTTCCATTTCCTTCCTCCCTAAAATATAAATGGAGACTCAACATGTCACTTCCACTGTCACGAATACTGATATATCATCATCAACCTATCACTATTACTGTCACCAATATTGATACATCATCGTAACAAAAAATGGATACACCATAACTAATACATCATCATCATCATCAACCTGGGTCCACATAAAGATCCTAGGTCCATGTGGTTCCACATAAATCCCAACATCACTTCTTAAATTTATCTTGAACACTTGTTGGGGACTAGTTTTTGGATTAGTCACAAACCCTAACTTCCAACAAGTATAACTCCATACCTGTAATGAATCAAGGCTTGAAAATTGTACCCAATGTTCTTCGATATCTTCTCTAAAATTCCTCCAAGTTTTTCTCCTTGAATCATCACTGAAAAGGAGAAATATTGACTATGGAAGACCTTCCTAAATTTTGGCATATTCTAGAGAGAGAACATGTACATAATGCCATGTGCTCAATATTTAATATCAGATTCTGAAACTCACATAAAATACTACAAACTATTTTCTTTCCAATGCAATTAGTCTCACATAATTTGGATCCTATATGAAGAAGTTATTACTATTTTACCTAGAACACCTGTTTGAGACTTGTTACAGGACTAGTAAAAAACCCTATCTTCCACAGAGTGTATCTCCAAATTTAGAACGACCTAGAAGCTGAAATTCATACCACTTGTACCTTGATATGTATTCTCAACAACCTCTAAGTTTCACTATTTGAATCATTCTATAATTGTTTTTTTAGCAAAAATGGTACGATGACCTTTAAAAAACATACCTTAGAACACATCATCACAAGACTTCATCTTCCCTTGGAATTTTTCCCTTCTTCACTTCATCTTCCCTCTGAATTTCGTTGCCAAAATTGTGCTAAGAGATTACAATATTGAATGATGAAAATGAGATGTTCTTAATGTGTATTTATACTTTTTCAAGTACCTCATTTACTTGACTTTAGGGACAACCTATAACTTCTTGTTTGCAACAACTTTTTCTCCTTTACTTGAATTTAGGGCCAACTTATAACTTATTGACCTTAGATCTAGGGCTTCTTGACCATACTTTGGGGCTTCTTCTTTAAGAGGACATAACTCCTCAACCATGAGGAACCACATGACATGCCACCTACCATTGGAGACGGCTTGATGAGGAATATCAATCAATGGATGTTTTTCATGAATTTGCAATGTCCTTTATACTCTTTTTTTTCAAACAACTTTAGGCTTCATGACCACACTTATGGGGATTCTCAACCACTTAACCATATTTCCAAGGCTTCTTGTAGAATTCTTCAAAGAGTCTTCCTGTGAGGGCCATGCTTAATGATACACCATAAGGGGACCACTTTGGAGACTTATTCAAATGCACCCATCACTTATAGATTCTTCCAAACTTTCTTCGAGGATTCTTTTAGGGTTGACATCAATGACAACCAATTTCCCAACAGAAAATCCCATAAGAATACCACAAAAAAGTCTAAGGAATATGACATTTTTGAAGTTGAAAGGATTGGACGAAGTTGCATTCAATTGTTGAAGATCTATAAGAGTGCTCCAAGAAAACTAAGAATTTTTTCTCAAAATTCCAATGACATGTGCCAAGATGGTGTCCTATCTTAAAATGCACATGTACAAAGGAAGCAAGAAAGGATTCCATCATAAGGAGACTACAGGGTTTGAAGTTGAAAATATCAAACATAGATGCTCTAAAAGTAAAAAAAAATGATGATGTTCAAGGTCTAGGAATACTATGGTGCCAATGCACAATGCAGGAAGGAAACACCAAAGTTGAATATGCTGAAGCTGAAGAGGATCCGATGGATATGCATAAGAAGGAAACATCTTACAATGATCAACATGAATGCTTCAAGCAATACAAGAATCTTGCCAAAATTGAAAGTGATGTAATAAAGTTGCTAGCAAGTGTCAATATTAGATAGTGCTTCAAGGAATCAAAGAGAATTGACCTGCATTTTGTGCAAAAGAGTAAAAAACCCAACATGTTCTCCAATAAAACATGAGCCAAAATACATGTGTGTAAGGAAGCGACATAAATCACTGGAAGTTTTGAAGCTAAAAATATCAATTGCATATGCTCTAAAAGGAAAAAACTATTGATGATCAATATAAGTGCTCCAAAAAGAAAGTGTCACCAACAAAAAAATATGGAAGCAAACTCCATGAATATGTACATGGTAGATGTCTTGGCGATGAAGAGGATTTGATGCAAACACACTAAAAGGAAAAAAAATGACAACAATCATCATAATTACTCGAGGAAGAGAGTAGTGCCAACGTAATTAGCTCATTCCCAAGCTGATGAGTTTGGATTTCATTATGTTTACTAAAAAATGCTCAAGTTTGGCACAATCTTTATTTGGTTTTTCAATCCCTTGAATGTGAAACTTTAGATCTTTAGATATGGACATACTAACGAGTTCATGAGATTCATAGTTTTTGTTTTCCCACTTGGATTTGTTTAAGGTATCCAAAGGTGCAACTTGTGTTCCCAAAATAATCCTATACAATCCCCTACTTCTCAACAAATATTCCATGTGTGGCTTCGATGTGAAATAATTATCCTTGGGTAAGTGAATTTCAATTGAAATAGCCATATTGAAGAACAAAATTCAAATTACTATCAACATAAAATTTGACTACACTGTTGCAAAGTGTGTGGAAAATAATGCACTTACAAAAAAATGACACTAAAAAAGGTGCTTGGATGAACAAGATATGCCCTTCAAACATTCCAAAAACAAAGATTAGAGAGGGGTTTTTGATAAAACTGAGAGGTAGTAAGCACTCAAAAGTGAAATTCCAAAAACCAAGGGGACAAGTCCATAGATCATGGAAAAACATAGTCAACAAAAAATCACATTGAAAAGAAACTTTGAATGAAAAAGTTATGCTTGTTTGAAAATCACCTTCGTAAATCAAAATGTCAATGGAGAGGGGTTCTCTAATTACTGACATGGAAAAATGTTGCCTAGGAGGATGACATGGTCGTTGATTGTGTAAATGCTAACTTGACAGATTGATGTGGATGTTGATTGGGCACGTGTTGACATGGCAGTCCACGTGGTATGTTGACATGTAAATTTTGATGATGTGATAAGTTGACAAGTTGACATATAGCAGGTCTACATGGAATCAAGGTTTAACCTAGTGTCTGCATTTCAAACGGTTCCATGAGTTGAAGTCCATGTGGTGATTGATTTGGTAGGTTTAGCTTCAAAGGTCTAACGTAGCACTATCTGAGTGGGCCACATGGTGAGGGTCCTCCATGAAACACCTAGTGAAAGGAAATGACAATGGTATTTAAGTGGGTGGTGGCTCTAAGAAGCAAGGGCCACAAAGTAACAATTGAATTTATTGGTGAAGGGCTTGAGAGGGTGTGGGATAGGTGGTTACAATGAAAAACCCAAGATAGAGGGAAATCACCGGTGATGTGGGAGGAGCTCATAGAAAAGGTGACCACGAGGTGAGCCACCAAAAAAAAAAATAGACATTGTTGAGAGTAGAGAGATCTTGAAGTAGGGAATGAGGCCTGAGAGAAGGCATCCATGTCTAGGGAAAGATTCACCAACTATGGGTAGCCTAAAACATGAGGGCCAATGAACAATCACAAAGTTTGTGAAGAACCTTACAAACTATATGGGAAAACCTTAGTTACCAAGATATTGATACGTATCTGGATCCAGATATGGATATGTTAGACTTTTGAAAAGTTAGGATCTCGATAGAATGGGAAACACGTACAAAAAAATATAAAAATAATAATAAAATGGAGTCAATAATCAAAACCATTAAGGAATCACAAGAGTATAACTATCGGTTATAACCAAAGCCAAAAAAGAGAGTTCTCTTGGATATTCTTATTAGCCATCCATGTACCATAAGTGATATTTGATAAGTTATAACCATCATTGATTATTGATAATTTTGAAGACCATTTTAGTATAAGCGAGTCACATCCACATGTCCATATCAACGGTGAATAAAGTGGTTTTTTTGAATACTATGGGAGACTAAATAATATTTTTGGTAAAGTGAGAAACAATGTAGCACATAAGGATAGATTAGACATTGACAATAGAACTTGATCATTAAAATGATAGATCAAAGTGACATCAAACCTTGATAGAGAAGATGTGAGTAGAACTTGTAGACCTTGATAGATCAAACCTCAAGAACATGTCTTGACATAAGGATAGATTAGACCTTGACTAGGAATGGGGTTTAGGGTTTTATCCTTTAAGAGTTTAAGGTTTTGGAAGTCTTTTTCATTAGAAAAATGATTTTCTAAGGATCAGTGGGTCGAAGGAGCACTATAAGTTTCGGGATCCATTTCAAAATTTTACGATTCATTTAATTTTAGGGTTTTATCCTTTAAGAGTTTAAGGTTTTGGAAGTCTTTTTCATTAGAAAAATTATTTTTTGGGGATTAGTGGGTTGAAGAAGCACTGGAAGTTTCAAGATCCATTTCAAAATTTTAGGATTCATTTCATTTTCCACAGGATGCATTTTATGGGCTTAGGATCCATTTCCTTCTCCAAGGGATCCACTTCCATGACAGATCTTGGGTATATCCTAGTGGATCCAGACCCAAATCCGGATTGTATCCATGGGGATCCTACACATAGAGGTGGTGGATCTAAATCCAACTATATAATTGTGCATAAATGAAAAGGTAATAAAAATATTATTAGTGTGAAATTTGTCAACTATGTCTGCTCTCCAATTTTCTAAGTTGGTATCAGAGCCTGGTCTGGCTCAACTCCCTCACGGGAGGGCTAGGAAAATGTGAGAGCCATGATAATCAGAATTTTGTAAATAGGGTAGCATAGGGGAGTGGATTGCATTGTTTGTTTGCTGGAGTGTTGAGTTATTTTTTAGTTTCTATGAGTGAGTATTTCTTTGTGAAGACGAACAACAAAGGAGACTCTGGTGAGGCCCCATCGAATATTTATTTCTGCCACATTTTTTTTATATCATAACCCATCATCAGTCCAAATTCCATCTCGATTCCATTTGGGTTATCATCTCGGTGTGAGATCTCGTTCTCAGTTTTGTATAATTCCACCATGAATCTTGGATATGATTGTTTGTTCAAGCTTCTCTTGATTGGAGATTCTGGAGTGGGAAAGTCGTGTCTCCTTCTGAGATTTGTGGATGCAGTTATAAGAATCTCATTCTCCAAGTGTTTATCCCATGCATGCAATGAAAATCGATATGTTGTTGAGAAGGTGGTGAAGGTTGGGAAGCCAAATTCATTCGAACTGAAGGCATTGGACTCTGAGAACAGAAACTCGTGCAATTGTCGTTGCCTGAGATGAAATCACTCCCATTTATTATTCTTTGCAAAGGGTTTTTTACCCACTTGTAGGATGTGAAAAGAGAAGGCTTCCTGCAATCTTTTCCCGATTAAAGACGTTGTGTAAGCTGCCATAATGCTCCTGCTTTAGCACAAGTCTTTTGTTTTATTAATAGGTCTGCATATTTGTGGTTTGATGTGTTTACAGTAGGTTTGTAAAATTTATATGAAGCAAAACCAATCAAGAACAAAATAATGTAATTTGAATTATTAGTTCTTAAAGTTCTTCGATTCCTAGAGAACATATTACTGATTTGATTATATCTAAATTCTATTATATGCTAGTGGATCTTGTTGTGCTTCAGGCTTCAAGATCTTCATTTACATGTTGTCCATGAGTGTATTGTTTAAAGAAGGTAAGTTGTATGATTGACTACTGGAAATATCTAGTAATAAGATCATTGTCCTATATAACTGTTAAAATTTTCTCTTAGGGGGAATTACAAAGATGGTAGTGTATCCATAGGATAATTCAATATCGAGATTGTCCTTCAGGAGGTCGAGAAATGTCAATTATACAAATTTTTCAAGGATGGTTAGAAGCAGTGTTATCTTAAATGAGTTGAAAGGAAATCTCAAAGTTGTGGAGAAGAAGGAGCTATACTGAAAGATTTCAGAGTGGATAGGAGTGTTGATGAAGACCATATCAAGACAAATATCTATGTTGAAATTTGAGTATTATAATTATCATATAATATTTGTAATGTAAGCATTATGGGAGGGTGCTGGAATAATGCTTACAATAGAATTGATTTGGGTTTGGTTTGGGTTGTTAAGAGGTTATATCAACCCCTGTCTCTATGTTTCGAATAATTTGGATCTGAATCCAATTATATAATTGTGTAGTAATTGTGCAAAAATGAAAAGGTAATAAAAATATTATTCCTGTGAAATTTGTGAACTATGTATCCTCTAAAATGAAGTGATATATCTCGGAGTTCCAAAGGGTGGTTGGCATATATATTCAGATCTAATGAAGATGTAGATGGGGTGCTCAACAGACGTTAGTTGTGGGATAATTCACTTTTGTCTCTACATCGTTGGAGCCCATGTTTCAATCCAAGGGTTTCAAAATCTTAAGTGCAGCAGGTTTGGATCAAATTACCAAGACTTCCCTTGAAATTCAGGTTGAAATATGTTTTTAGGGAGATAGGAAATTCTATTGGCTCCTCCCTGGATGTAGATGAAAGATATAAAACTTCAAATCAACGCTCAATTGCAAGAATGCTAGTAGAGGTAGATTTGTGGGAGGGATTATCCTCTATAGGGTCGTACTGAAGAATATAAGGTTTATTTATATAGTCATATATTTTCTTATGGAATACCGTATCCACCAAGTAAAGTGGTGTAAATGGAGATCATTATTTCTCAATGGGTAATGTAAGGATCAAAATCTGGGGTTGAGAATGTGTTTGTGTAGAAGCTGCAACATGGTTGGACTACAGTCGAAGAAACAAAAAATAATCTCATTTAAAAATACTTGAACTTCAAATATCTCGGGAAATCTTCCTCCCACAACTTATGTCGACATTATCTCATGTGTTTTCATTTTTTCCTTGCAATTAATATCTAAAATATTCTCCATATTCCCTTCTTTCTTTTTCCCATATTAAAGTTGTATATCTCTCTTCCCCATCCAATTATGCCTTCGTTTTCATAATAAGTTGCCACTAAAAAGTGAATCACTAGTGCCTCTTATTGTAGAAAATGGTGGTAGTTCATCCAATCTTCTCACATATACATTACAATATTTTACTACATCTCTAATAAAGATACATAGTGCACATTCAACTCATTGATATTTTTGTAAGGAACTCTATATTTTATCATATTTTTAAAAAAAAAATCTCTTTGAAATTATCATGTCTACCTATTGCTTAGAGACAATTCCAGAATATGATATGAAATGTATAGATCTGGTTAACTTTAGAAATGTTTGTATTCTGAATAAGAAAAAAACAAAAAAAAGTAGTAGAATTAACACACTAATAAAAATTTACTAAGAGATAGGTAAATGAATTTAAATAACAAAAAACAATTCCATTGGACAATTGAAAAATATGAATGACATGAACAACTTCATAAAAAGTTATCATTTCTACCTATTGCTTAGAGATATTTTTAGAATATGATAGGAAATGTATAGACCTGGTTAACTTTAGAAATGTTTGTACTCTGAAAAAAAAATAGCAGAATCAACACACTAATAAAAATTTACTAAAGGAAGTAGGTAAATGAATTTAAACAACAAAAAACAATTCCATGGGACAACTGAAAAATAAGAATGACATGAACAACTTCATAAAAAGTCTATTAATTTAAAAATTAAATAAAGTTTTATAGAAGGGCTTAATGAATGGTTAAAAAATATAGGTCAAAGTCATATAGGAGTTGATGAAGAGATAGAAGATAGACAATAACTATTTCAAGTTCACAAAGCATTATGTTAGTTTTAAGGGTCACTATCTTTGGCATATGGATCATGATATGATGGGAGTTGTTTGTTGTTGTGGCTCATACCGCATAAGCAATGTGAGATATCATATAAGAAGGGGGGATATTGAAAGTTGTAAAAACTATTCCAAAATGCTAAACACGGTTTATTTTATTGTTTATTATTCACTCTAAAACTTCAAATCACTTATAAAATGTATTATAATGAATCAATGTAGAGACAATAACTGTGATAATATGCCTCCTACATACAAGATAAATAATCCTACAATGAATGTCGTTGTTGGCATGCTTAAGAATCTAAATTGAATCGACGATTTTTATTTTCAAAGTGCTAAAGAAACTTGTAAACATTACGGTTGAAAATTCGTAAAAGGATAGATAATTGTGAATTTGAGAAATTATCTATGAATGATAGGTGAAATAGTAATATAGGGATTGTATTGGGTTGTATGTGTAGGAAAATTGAAATGAGAGAATTTTGGTTGAAGAACTATCTCGAGCTAGAACTTTCTAGGTAAATTCACAAGGTTTGACAATATGGAGTTGGATCTGGTGGATTTTACACCAAATCCATATGAAAACCAAGTTATTTGGGCTACACTTGGTGCATGATAGAAGGGAGATGTGGTCATGCAATGGGGTGTTCGATATTAGAACAATGGGGAGCTACCCTTCTTCTCTATCAGCCTTGGGTTATGATCCAAAAGAGAGTGGGTTCTCAACGATACCGCGTGATGCCAAAGGGGTCAGATCAAATCGTGAATAGTGTGCAGGTTTGGCAGGATCAAGTTGCATGTTATTAGATGTTGAAATGGTGGGCTAGGTGATTCTATCTGTTGGTGTATATGAGACATTATCGTCACACAAGCATGGTGGTGGTTCTTGAGGCATCAACATCAAGGGTAATATCAGGTCGTCATTAGTGTCATGTGGTAATTCTTGATAGGGAGAGATCATCCTAGGGTTTTCATTACTTGGATATGTAATGTTCCCCAGACCAACCGAGGTTCATTACGTCCATAAAAAACATAATTTTTTTTTCTGCTAACTAATTTCATGTAGCTTACCAACTACGAATTACACAAATTTAAATATTTTCTAATACCATTAATTAAATTCATCTACAACATGCTAAAAATGACAAGAATACATTTTAAATAACTCAACACGACAACATATAAATCGTTCTCAAACATAGATTTAATACACAATAATTAAACTCATAACACAACATAGAAACAAGATAAAACACTTATCTTATAAAAATTGGTGTTCAACCAGTGGCTTGGGTGGAAGCTCCACCCACACAACCATAGAATTGTTGTTCCAAATTTCAACATAAAGTCACCCCCGAGTTGGGTTATCATTTCACAAAAGAGGGTGGTCTCTCACTTTCCACTCACAACTCAGAAATCTCACAATCCACTGGCATTCTCCTACAACTATCCCAATTTTCCACCATCTCTCTTCCTCTCGACCTTCCCAACCTAAGGAATGTATCCCTTCACTTCTCTCAGTCCATCAGGCATCTCATTCATTTATCAGGGTGTCTCTAACATATCTAACCAAGAATCCCACTATTGGGAAAATCAAGGGAGTTCACTGCTAGGAAAACTACTAGAAAAACAACAACAATAACTTGTTGTTATAGTGAAACTCACACATAAGTTCACTCTTCAGTATTATTCTTCATATACGCTCCATATTTCACCCTCCATGGTTTCTTAAACTCCAAGCTCTTCTTACATGCACTCCACTTGTTGTTCATGCCAAAACATGACTGTCTAAAACTGTTGTAATTCCACATACAAATTTCCTCTCCTTTGCTTGTTTGATTTACACTCTCCCCCAAATTGATTACACCTAGCACCCATGTTTCTAATAACTATGGGATGTGACTTCTCACACCCACCCTCTTACATGCATTTACTAATTGAATTTTAGGACACTCTATAAAAAATTACAAGGTTCATATACCAATAGTAATTTTAGGAAGTGGGTTGAATTAATAGACATGGTTAATTCCCCCTTATACCTCTCTTAGAACCTCCCCTCTCTTTTGGATTAATCATCCCCCATCTCTATCCATGTCCCCCAATAGTTGACATCACATTTTATTTATTAAAATTCGGAAAAACAATTCACATATACATCTCTTGGTTGTAGCCACACATTATATCTACATTAAGCATTAATTAAACTGGGGATTATAGTAGGGATGTTACATTTTGTCTCCCCTATAATTGTGCATTGTCCTCAATGCACACTATGTCAATATACATATATTAATACATCACAATTCTTAAAGAAATAAAATTATGCAATTTCACAACTCTAGCAACAATTCCAACCAAAATCTCTTATTCCTCTCAATTCGCCGACCCAAGGAATGTACCCCTTCACTGCTTTTAGTCCATCGGTAGTTCCATTCATTTGTTAGGTCCCCAAATCCAGATTGGCTAGGACTCTGACATGTGGTTCTGGAACTCCATTTTCTCAAAATGGAGTCTCACATTCTTATATTCTATTTTCTTTAAAATTGACAAAAAATTGTGGGTATTCTTTATGCATGTTTTCTTCATGCTCCTATGTAGCATCTTCAAGACCATAGTAGGTCCATTGAACCTTTACTAGACCTATGTATTTGTTCCTAATCACTTTGAATTTCCAATCCATGATGCGTATTAGTTCCACCCGGAAATCCCTTTCATGTTCTACCTGAATCATAGTCCAATCAATTATGTGGTTAGGTTCAGACACATATTTCTTTAATAATGACACATGAAATACATTATGCACTCTCATGGATGTAGGAAATGATAGTATGTATGCAATTGGCCCTATATTTTCTCTTAAGGTCCATAATATTTTGATGCCAACTTTGGGAAAATTTTTAATCTTAAGGAACTTCTCTTTGCCTTCACTTTTAAAAACACATGTTCGACCACTTTAAAATCTATGAAAATTTTGTTCTTGTCTGCATAAATTTTCTTCATTTCCTGAGCAATTGTTAAATTCTACTTGATCTTTGTCATTTGTGCTTCTATTTCCTTCAACAAATATGGCCCAATAACTGCTATGTCCATTGGATTATCTCAACTCACTAGTGTGTTAGATTTCCTGCCATACAATGCTTCAAATATACTCATTTTTAATGAGGTTTGATACCCATTATTGTAAGCAAATTCAACTAAATGAATATAATCTTTTCACTTTGATGGTTGGTCCATAACATACATTTTGAGCATGTTCTCAATTATTTTGTTAGTCCTGTCTCATATGACTCTGGGTGATATGGTGTACTGAGATTTAGATTTGTCCCAAATCCTTTGAACAAACATTTCCAAAAATTGGATGTAAACTTTGGATATCTATCTTAAAATATTGCCTTAGATAACCCATGTAATATGACAACTTCTTTCATGTAGATTTCTATAGTATTTGTTTACTTGTGTGTAGTTTGCACAAGAATAAATGTGTTTCCTTAGTTAATTTATCCACCACCACCATAATTGAATCATGTTGCTTCACTGTTCTGGGTAGCCTAGTAATAAAATCCACTATGACTACTTCACATTTCCATTATGGAATGAAAAATGGTTGTAAAAACCCCACTGGATGTCTATGTTCGACCTTCACCTTCTAGCATTCTAGACATTTGGCTATATAATTAGCCAATTTTTTTTTTTTTTTTTTTTAAATTCCAGGTCAAAAATATTGACTACTTATAGCTACAATTGACTTCTAATATCCTGGGTGCCCAACATACAACACATTGTATATTTCCCTTAACACTGTATTTTTCATATCACTAGAATTGGACACATATTTTTCCTCTATATATGAGTATTATATCTTCTTGCAACTCATAATATTTAAATTTCTGCTGTAAATTTCTTTGTTGTAATGTTTCTTTTATTTTCAAATATTTCTGATCTGAATTTGCAGTTGCAATAGTTTTATCTTTTATAACATTCATGTACATGTTAATGGTTGCAATATGCATTCCATGAGCTCTCATGTTGACTGCATCAACCACTTGATTTTCCTTGCCTTTTATATGCTTAATTTCAAAGTCATATTCTCTCATAAATTCAAGCCATCTAGTTTGTATGAAATTTAATGTGGGTTGTCTAAACAATTGTTTCAGACCACAATTGTATGTCTCTACTTTCTCAACACATGAATAATGACTGCTAATTCCAAGTTATGTGTATCATAATTCATCTCATGCTCTTTTAATTTTCGGGAATCATAACATACCACATGATTTTTTTATGTGATGAATCCAACCAAATCTTCCTTGCATGCATCAGTGCACACAAAAAAAATATTCATCTGGATCTACAATGTTCAATATTGGCACACTGGTCAAAATTTCTTTAAGTTGTTGAGGTCTCTTCACACTTGGAAGTCCATTCAAATTTCGCTCCCTTCTTTTGTAAAGAAGTGATTGGGCTTGCAATATTTGAGAATCCTTTTATGAATCTTTAGTAATACCCTGCGAGACCCATGAATGATCTAACCTCTATCACATTTCTTGGCACTGGCCATCCTCTAATGAACTCTATCTTCTCGAAATCAACTGATATCCCTTCTACGAAAATTATATGTCCCAAGTAGTGAATCTTCTTTTGATAAAAGATGCGCTTACTTAGATTAGCATACAATTTATGCTCTCTTAAAACTTGCAATGCCATTCTTAAATGTTTCTCATGTTCCTCCTTTGACTTTTAGTAAATGAGTATATCATACAAGAACACAATTACAAACTTGTCCAGGTATTTCTTAAACACTCCATTCATCAGGAACATAAAAAAAATTGGGGAATTTGATAGTCCAAATGATACTACCATGAATTCATAATGTCCATGTCTTGTCCTGATTGTTGCCTTGCTAATATCTTATTCCTTTATACTCACTTGATGATAGCCTGATCTAAAGTCAATCTTGGAAAATATTCTTGCACCTTTCAGTTGATCAAATAGATCATCAATCCTTGGTAAAGGATATTTGTTTTTTATGGTGACCTTATTCAGTTGTCTAAAATCAATACACAACCTTAAGGTTCCATATTTAGTCTTCACAAAAAGAACTATGGCACCCCAAGGTGACACACTTGGGTGTATATATATCTTCTTTAACAACTCTTCAAGCTACATATGCAACTCTTCGAACTCCGACGTGCCCATTTTGTATGGTGTCTTGGATTTCTCCAAAAACATCTGCAAAGTCCCTTAAGACCGGATGGTCTTCAATACTTGAAACTTTATTTTTGGATGTCTCTTCCATATGGGTTGCAAAAATATGACATCCCTTACTGAAACTCTTTTTTAACTACATAGCTTAAATTTCTCTAACAATTACCGTTGGATTACTGAGAGGGGGGGTGAATCAGTAATAGCGTAATTATAAACCTTTTTCTTCAAATGTTATATCAATGTAGAATTATTATCCAATAATGGGCAGTAAGAAATAAACAATCACACACATACACAGTACACCAGTGTTTTATGTGGAAACCCAAATCGGGATAAAACCACTGAATTCTTTTTCTTATATGTCTTGAAGAATTACATTCATTGGAAGCACCAACTTCCTTTGTTTTCCGGCTACAACTGGAAGGAGGCTCCAACCCCCTAGTTTCTCAGGCTACAAACCGAGGGAAGCTCCAACTCCCCAATTCTCTGGCTACAACCATAAGGAGGCTACAACCCCCAATGTTCTCCGGCTACAACTGGAAGGTGGCTACAACCACTTGTCCTTGCCCCGTCCTGCCACCCTGAAGTAGAAATAGAATGATGGAACCATTGTCACACTATCACTGTGAGATATACCGCTGTAAACTTGTACCAATAAATTTGAATCATGCATCAACCTGTACCATAAATAAGTGCATCAACCATGCACCAACCTGTAATCAACCTGTACCATAAACAAGTGCATCCAACCACGTACCAAGTATGTACCAATCATGTGTCAACTACTCATCAACTATGACTCATCAATATGTACTAACATAATCAACTATACACCTCATGTATGTGCACCAACTCATCAACTACTTGTCTCAACCATGTACTCAACATGTACCACAACCAAAATCCCTCATCAATTTCATCATCCAAATCTGATTTATAGCTCTGTAATATACCTAGTGTATATGATCACATTCATGCAAACCTTCCTTAATTTTAAAAACAAGAGACTAGCATTTTCATCAAACTTTTCTTTAGTCTCACATGCCTAGTTTTGGATTAGTCAACAACCCTAACTTGAAGTAATCATAACTTTGAACCTGTAATGTATAAAGATCTGAAACTGATACACAATTTTATTCAGTGTGTTTTATGCAATTCCTCCAAGTTTAACTACTTGGAACCTCTCAGAAAATGAGTTATAGCAAAAATGGCATACCTTACTAAATTATGGCTTATTCTAGAGAGCGATCTTATAGAGCGTGACCCGCACAAAATATTTGATGAATTGATCTGAAACTATTACAAACATACTAAAGATGATACTCTAACCAACACATTTAGTCTCACTGAATTTGGATTTGTTATGAAGAAGTTATGACGTTTTTACCCGAAACACCTGATTTTGACTAGTTTCAGGACTGGCCACAAACCCTGTTTTCCACGGAGTGTAACTCCCAAAATAAAATGAACCACAAGCTGAATTTTTTACCAAATATACTTGGATATGTTTTCTCACTTGCATAAAAATTTCATGGTTTGAATCATTATAGAAAAATATTTATAGTGAAAATGGTGAGATGACCTGTAAATAACATACCTTATAAAGCACCATCAAAAGAATTTATCCTTCCTTGCATTTCGACCTTATTTTCTTCGCCTTCACTTAGAATTCCAGTTTATATATCCTTGGTTACCTCATACACATATAGATATTCAATATGCTCAAGTGTAATTCAAATGAGAGAGCCTTGCCTCTTATTTATACTCTCCAAGTAGATTCCTTAAAAACATCTTTTAGGTCACTTGGCCCACTTTCCTTATTTTAGGGTTGGGTCCACTTCTAATTTCTCCTTTAAATTTATTTTGAAATAATTTATTTTGTATTCACTTTGAATTATAATACACTCATCACTTCACTTTATTATTTACCTTTTAAAATCTCTTAAACCACTTTGATTACTTTGACCTTTCGGGGCTTCTAGATGACATATGAGGGTCCTCCAACT
>ML778076.1:729364-767305 GCA_009831015.1 Picea engelmannii | reverse complement strand
AAATGAGAGAGCCTTGCCTCTTATTTATACTCTCCAAGTAGCTTCCTTAAAAACATCTTCTAGGTCACTTGGCCCACTTTCCTTATTTTAGGGTTGGGTCCACTGCTAATTTCTCCATTAAATTTATTATTGAAATAATTTATCTTGTATCCACTTTGAATTATAATACACTCATCACTTCACTTTATTATTTACCTTTTAAAATCTCTTAAACCACTTTGATTGCTTTGACCTTTTGGGGCTTCTAGATGACATATGAGGGTCCTCCAACTTCGTAAGGCCATAAATCACAAACCGTGAGGAGTTATGTGATGTTCTACATATCACCAGAAATGACATGAAATGTACTATCCATATAGAATAATATTATCTGGAAATATATCATAACTCATACCATTACCCATCAAACAAACTTGGGTCCATTACCCAAACCTGGGGTCTCCAACTTCTCATGGCCATAACTCTCTAACCATGAGGAATTATGTGATGCTCCACATACCACCAGAAATGACATGACAAGCACTATCCATCTAGGATATTTTACCTGACAAATTCACTTTCATTCATCTCATTATTCCACAATTAAGCATGGGTTCTCTTACTCCACAAAGCATCTTCCCGTGAGGGATTTCACCATAAGGGGACCACTTTGGAGTTCATCCATATTTACTTCTTCAAATATTTAATGAATCATATTTACATCAAACAATATTGGGTCTATTACCCAAACCTTTGTGCTACGGGGATTTTTTCAAGGGTTGACCTGAATGACAACCAACCTTAGTCAACAATTACAACTCTTGGAATGTGTTGAACCTTTCATTGCTTCCCTTGTTCATCAATACATGTGATTGTCTTGTTGTAACAGTCTAGGACAACATGGTGTTTTTCCAACTAATCCATTCCAATTAGACAATCATATGAACCCAACGGTATGATATTCACATCTACCTTTGTGTTGAGTCCATTCATGTCTATTGGACAATTTTTAACTAGGTCATTGATTTTTCTCTTAGCCCCTATAACTAATTTAACTAACCAATATTTATGTAACTATGGCCTGCTCCATAATCAATTAAAATTTATATGGGTTGGTTATCAATCTTACCTTCCACTTCAATCATGGGGGATTTATATTATGCTTGCTTGTTGTTCAAGACTACATAAATCCTTGGCATACTTCCTCCTATGTCTTCAATTGTTTCATCCTCCTGAATGTTGTGGATCATCGTCATTCTTTATCTTTTGTGAGGGAAGTCCATATATAAGTGATTTCCCTCACATCCCCGGCATTGTACAAGATCTTTCCTTGGAATTTTCCCAAATGAATATGTAGTCTTGTGCTCATTTCGGGTTGACTGACCTTGATGATTTTCTTAAAGAGTTGTTTTTGAAAAGGGGTCACTTAAAAAATTTCTTTCTTTGATCAGTTTTCCCTTCATCTTGTCATTCCAATCTTTTTGGAAAATTGGCTTTCCTCTTCTCTACTCATAAAGATGTTTTTCTCTCCTTATGGCTTCCTCCAAAGTCCTGGGGTTATCATATTGTATCTTGTCACCGTAGAAAGAAGGTAATCCACTCAGAAATATTTGTATTTTGATCTTCTCATCCTTTATGAAGTTAATATACTTTAACAATTCAAACAACCTCTTCTCATATTCATCCACTGTCATGTTTCCCAACTAGAGTTCAAACAACTCTTTCTTCCTCCTTTCATAATAGTGCTCGAACAAATATTTCTCTTGAAAATGTCCTTTGAATTGCCTCCATGAGGTCATTTTCTCATCAAGGTGTTTGTCTTACTTAAGTTAATCCCACCACACGACCACCTTTCATTGCAAGTGGTAGGTTGAAATTCTAGCTTCTACCCTTGAGGGGTAATCATGCAGCTGTAAATATTTCTTCATTTCCAATAGACAGGCCTCGACCTCTTCTTCTTTCCTTTGCTCACAATTACCACACAAACTAACACCTTTGCTCAAAGTCCCAAACATGGGTGTTACACTTATGGAACTAGTTGGTTGGCCATTGTCACATCGCCAACTCTCTTGTGCACTTTGGGATAGGGTAAATGGAATCCTAACCAAGGGGGGCGTCCCTATGGGTTACTAAGGTTAATGTGTGTAGTGGATAGTGGGAGTATGAGAAATCTTAGAAACACAAATATAGATGGAGAGATTAAAAATGGAATTTATATGGTTGGGAGTGGTGGATAAAATGGAGATCGATTCCTTTAATTTCTTGGGCAATGGGGTCATGTAAGTAATCTTAGAAAGTGGTGCCAAAGGAATATTAGGTGGAAACCTACAATCAATTGATAAGAAAACTACAAACCTAATTTGCTTGTTTGATCTACAAGTGATATGGTGGAGAGAGTCTATAAAAAATCCACTACTCAAAGAAAATTGCAAAGGTGGCCTCTACCACAAGCTATCTACAGACACACCTAATCAAGTGATATAGGATGTGTGATGTTTCTATCTTAAAAGTAAAGGATACAAAATGGAGATAATAAATCCATTAATCTATCCATTTCCAATTAAGATGAAGCATCTTTTCCTTGGCCTTTGACATACATACACCTACAAACAAATTCTCAATTATAGAAAAAATAACTAATATCCATTCATAAGAAATCACTTATACATCACTCCATTACATGGAAAAAATAAAGACAACAAACACTCCAATAGCTTAGAGATTCTTCTATTTACACTAGAGATCCTTCTCCCATCCAATCCCTCTTGCAAATGGAGAGAGAAAACCCTTATATAGGTTTGAGCTCTAACTCCTTCATTCAATAAAATATGATTAAATCTCCTAGATCCACTTTTTTCTCCAAGGAATACAAATAAAATAAGCTTCTTAACAACTTGCTAAAGATAACAACAAGTTTGTCGGGATCTCAACTTCAATAGAATTATCTCCACCAACTAACTCCAATAACTTAATCAACAATGAAAAAGAAATGAATATAATTGAAACAACCATCCAGAATATCCAAAAGGATAATAATTCCCCCAACAATATTTTCCAAGATAGAAATAAGTGGTTATAGATCCATTTTTTATCTCTAGAAAAATAATAATAGTTTCCAACCACCTCATAAAATTTATATATATATATATATATATATATATATATATATATATATATATATATATATATAATCCCAAGGTGGAGTAGATTGACCATTCAAATTCATAATCCCAAGGTGGAGATTGACCATTCAAATTCAAACTCCTTTAATGTGGACAAATAAATCCATGTGTAGTTGATAGGTGTGCATCCAATTTTAAAAGAACTTCACATGATATGGTTAACACCTCCAACACAAAATTCCACATTCGACATTTTTTAAACTTATCCCATTGAAAACCTTTGTCCATTTTCACATGAATGAATATTTTCTTCCGGAAAATAACAATTGCCTTGCTATTCAATTAAGAATCAAAGGCAACTTTCCAATACATATAGGCTCGAAGACATTACAACATACTCATTATGATCTTTATTCATATCATTATGAGAATTGAACTTGGGTGGGGAGGATAACAATCATTCCTCACAACCATCCAAGCTACACTCAATTGACTGAAAACCTTCATAATTGAAATGGAAACGATGGAGAAATATAACATGGTAGCTAGTGGCTAAATTTCTACATAGAGCAATCTCCACTGCTTGGTCCCCTCCATTGACTCATGGGCCATGTCACCCATAATTTAATTGAGAAATTAAATCAGACCATAATAAATGGCACACCCTGGTTCACATCGGTCTTTCGAAACTTCTTCATAAAATTGGTACGACTGCTCCATGATGAGGACCCACATTAGCATCTGTATATCCAACATTTAATATACAATACATTCTTTGATAACCTCACAATTGTAATGAAATATGGAAGTCCCATGGCGTAGGTATGACGTGGGTATTAGCACCACATCCATGGAAATTTAATGTGAATCGATGACTAAGGAAAAAAGTGATGGAAGCTCCATGCAAAATTGATCCACGATTGGTTGGGATCCAAAGTTTTGATTGTGAAACCTCCCTCAAATGTTAAAATGACTTAGTTGGACAACATTTTTCATATGGTCAATGATTTCCCTTTATGACTTGTCTTAGCATAGAGTAAGGGGTAGAACATGAGTTGGTTGCCACCTTTAATATGGTGGCTTAATAAGATACAACAATTCCAATAATTCCAACATATGGTGGCTTAATAAGATACAACAATTCCAATAATTCCAACAATTCCAACATATGAATAATGAATGTTGATTCCAAGTCATGTGTAGCATAATTCTTCTCATGTTTTTTTTAATTTTTGGGACTCATAACATACCACATGATATTTTTGTGTGATGACTCTAACCAACTCTTCCTTGCATGCATCAGTGCACACAAAAAAATCTTCATTTGGATCTACAATCTTCAATATTGGCGCACTAGTCAAAATGTCTTTCAGCGGCTGAAAGGTCTCTTCACACTTGGAAGTCCATTCAAATTTCACTCCCTTCTTTTGAAAATAAGTGATTGGGCTTGCAATATTTGAGAATCTTTTTTATGAATCTTCGGTAATACCCTACGAGAACCATGAATGATCTGACCTCTATCACATTTCTTGGCACTGACCATCCTCTAATGGCCTCTATCTTCTCGAGATCAACTTCTATCCCTTATACATAAATTATATGTCTGAAGTAGTGAATCTTCTTTTGATAAAAGATGCACTTACTTAGCTTAGCATACAATTTATGCTCTCTTAAAACTTGCAACACCATTCTCAAATGTTTCTTATGTTCCTCATTTGTCTTTGAGTAAATGAGAATATCATCCAAGAACATAATTACAAACTTGTCCAGGTATTTCCTGAACACTCCAAATGGTACTACCATGAATTCATAATGCCCATATCTTGTCTTGAATGTTGTCTTTCTTATGTCTTATTCCTTTATAATCACTTGATGATAGCCTGATCTAAAGTCAATCTTGAAAAATATTCTTGGACCTTTCAGCTATTTAAACAGATCATTAATCCTTGGTAAAGGATATTTGTTCTTTATGGTGACCTTATTCAATTGTCTGAAATCAATATACAACCTTAAGGTTCCATCTTTCTTCTTCACAAAAAGAATTGTGGCACCCCAAGGTGAAACAATTGGGTGTATATACCCCTTCTTTAACAACTCTTCAAGCTGCATCTACAACTCTTTCAACTCTGGTGTGCCCATTCTATATGGTGTCTTGGACACTAGGGCAGCTCTTGGAACCAAATCTATAGAGAAATCAATATCTCTCTTTGGTGGTAATCCTAGGATTTCTCGAAAAACATCTGCAAAGTCCCTTAAGACTTGATGTTCTTCAATACTTGCCACTTTATTCTTGGTTTTCTTTTCCATATGGGATGCAAAAATATGACATCACTTTCTGAAACTCTTTTTTAACTACATAGCTGAAATTTATTTAACAACTACAAATCTTGGAATGTGTTGAACCTTGCCTTGCTTCCCTTCTTCATCAAGACATTAGATTGTCTTGTTGTAATAGTATTCCAATTAGACAATCATATGAACCCAACGATATGATTTTCGCATCTACCTTTTTGATGAGTCCATTCATGTCTATTGGACAATCTTTAACTGGCTCATCGATTTTTCTCTTAGCCCCTATGACTAATTGAACTAACCAAGATTTCTTATGCTTACTCATTTGCAAGTGAAATATTTTAACAATGTTATAGTTTATGAACTATGGCTAGCTCCATAATCAATTAAAATTTCTATGGATTGGTTATCAATCTTACCTTCCATTTCAATCATGGGGGATTGATATTATGCTTGTTTGTTGTTCAAGACTACATAAATCCTTGGCATACTTCCTCACGTGTCTTCAATTGTTTTAGGCTCCTGAATGTTGTGGATCGTCCTCATTGTTTCCCTTTTGTGAGGGTGGTCCATATATAAGTGATTTCCCTCACATCCCCTACATTGTACAAGATGTTGCCTTGGCCTTTTCCCAAATTAATCTACAGTCTTGTGCTCATTTTGGGTTGACTGACCCTGTTGATTTGCTTGGGAGTTGTTTTTGAAAAAGGGTGACTTAAAAACATTCTTCCTTTGATCCCTTTTACCCTTCATCTTGTCATTCCAAACTTTTTGGAAAATTGGCCTTCCTTTGCTCTACTCATAAAGATGTTTTTCTCTCCTTATGGCTTCCTCCAAAGTCACGGGGTTATCATATTGTATCTTGTCACCGTAGAAAGAAGGTAATCCACTTAGAAATCTTTGGATTTTGACCTTCTCATCCTTTATGAAGTTAAGATACTTTAAAAATTCAAATAACCTCTTCTCTTATTCATCCATTTCCATGTTTCCCAACTTGATTTCAAGGAGCTCTTTCATCTTCTTTTCATAATATTGCTCGGACAAATATTTCTCTTGAAAATATCCTTTGAATTGCCTCCATGAGGTCTTTTTCTCATCAAGGTGTTTGGCTTTCTTAAGTAGATCCCACCACATGTCCACCTTTCCTTGCAAGTGGTAGGTTGCAATTCTAGCTTCTACCCTTGAGAGGTAATCATGCTGCTATAAATATTTCTTCATTTCCAATAGCCAGGTCTCGACCTCTTCTCCTTTCTCATGCTCACAATTACCACACAAAATAACACCTTTGCTCAAAGTCCCAAATATGGGTGCTATCCTTGTGGAACTAGGAGGTTGGCCATTATCACCTCTTCAACTCTCCTCTGCACTTTGGGATAGGGTAAATGGAATCCTAACCAAGGGGCATGTCCCTATGGGTTACTAAGCTTAATGTGCGTAGTGGATAGTGGGAGCATAAGAAATCTTAGCAACATAAATATAGATGGAGAGATTAAAAATGGAATTTATATGGTTGGGAGTGGTGGATAAAAGGGAGATCAATGCCTTTGATTTCTTTGGCAATGGGGTCATGTAAGTAATCTTAGAAAGTAGTTCCAAAGGAAGATTAGGTGGAAACCTATAATCAATTGATAAGAAAACTACAAACCTAATTTGATTGTTTGACCTAGAAGTGATATGGTGGAGAGATGCTATAACATATCCACTACTCAAAGAAAAATGCAAAGGTGGCCTCTACCACAAGCTATCTACAGACACACCTAATCAAGTGATATAGGATGTGTGATGTTTCTAAATTGGATGTAAAGGATACAAAAGGGAGATAAGAAAACCATTACCCTAGCCCTTTCCAATTAAGATGAAGCACCTTTTCCTTGGCCTTTGAGTTTCCTTTGACATCCATACACCTACAAACAAATTATCAATTATAACACAAATAACTAATAGCATTTCATAATAAATCACTTATACATCACTCCATTACATGGAAAAAATAAATGCAACAAACACTCCAATAGCTTAAAGATTCTTCTATTTACACCAAATATCCTTCTCCAATCCAATCCCTGTGACAAATGAAGAGAAAAAACCCTTATATAGATTTGAGCTCTAACTCCTTCATATGATAAAATATAATTGCGATCAAAAACTTCAACAAAATTATCTCCACCAACTAACTCCAATAAATTAGTCGGAAATGAAGATAATTACAACAACCATCCAAAATATACAAAAGGATAATAATTCCCCAACAATCTTTTCCAAAATAGAAATAAGTGGTTATAGATCCATTTTTTCAAATTCAAACTCCTTTAATTTGGACAAGTCAATCCATGTGTAGTTGTTAAGTCACCATCAAATTCCAAAAGAACTCCACGTGATATGGTTAACAACTCCAACAAAAAATTCCACATTCGACATTTATTAAACTTATCCCATCAAAAACCTTCGTCCATGTATGCACGTGATCTAATTGTAATGGAAACGATGGAGTAATATAACATGGAAGCCAACAACTCAATTTCTACAAATGGAAATCCCCCCGGCTTGGTCCCCTCCATTGACTCACGACCCACGTCACCCATGATTTAGTTGAGAAAGAAAATCAAACCATATTAAAAGGTGCAACCCTGTTCACATCGGTATTTCACAGCTTCTTCATAAAATTGGTACGGTTGTTCCATGATGAGGACCCACAATTTATACTATGCAACTGTATATCCAACATTCATCAAACACATTCTTCACCTTGAAGCAAACGAGGTGTGGGTTGCTTCAACATTAATCCATCTTCAATTAAACATAAGGCTGAAATATGAATGCAAAATTCATGAATGGGAGGCTGGAAATCACTATTACAAATCTGAAGCTGAAAAATATGTTTTTCCATACAAAAATTAGCCCTGAAAATGTATAATGTATTCTTTTGTTGAAAAATGATGCATGAAAAGCGTGTTAGGTGAAGGCATATATGGCTGAAAAAGTTCTGCAAAATTGCATCCCAATACCTGTCCCACATACTCCACAAATTCTGCAAAATCCATTGTCATATATGGTTGAAAAGTATCAAAAATTTCTACACAAAATTCTAGCCTATGTGGCTGCCCATGAGTATCAAAATCTGCAATATTGACTTCTTCCTATGGAGTTGAAACTGAATCTTACTTCTTCATTTGCATATTTTTCACTAATATACTCAAGAAATAATATTAATGCCTCATTTTTACACCTTATTTTCCATGAGTATCAAAATCTACAATATTGACTTCTTCATATGGAGTTGAAACTGAATCTTCAATGACTTCTTCATTTGCATATCTTTCACTAGTGTACTCAAGAAATAATATTAATGCCTCATTTTTACACCTTATTTTGCCCAAGAGAATATTTGAAAGATCTTTTTCATATTCTAGCATCATACATTCAAGTTTTCTTCATGTCTCATTACAAATCATAGCCCAAATATATGCATCATCTAATCCTCTAATTTTATCTTTATCAACCATCCAAACTTTTTGAAATATCATGATAAAATATGAAAATGAAGAAACTTTCCTTGGGCTAAGATTACAAAACCATTCTCTTACTTCCTCTTGCAAGGAAAGGGCAAACATTTTCAACATCACATCTTCATGAATAATTTTAAATTCTGTAATGAATCTAATGAAAAAATCAACAAGTTCTGAAGCAACTTCTTTGTTCCCATAAAATTTTGGAGCATATTTCTTCCATAGCTTATAATTGAAATCATGTGGGTATCCATGGATGTAGGAGAAATCCAAAGGGGTAAATAGTTTTGCATCCAACTTCTTGCAAGATGAAGCCATTCCTCAAATATGAAATTCTGAAATATAAAAGTTTTTCATACCTCATACCACAATTTGAAATGTTGGAGTCGCCAAGGTGAAGTTTGATGCCTTCACAATGTGCTTGTTTCACCCTACAAGCACATGTCTTCAAAATCTGCAAGGGAAAGGACGTCTTCCCTTCAATGGTGTCACCAATATGAGATAGATCTTCAACATAAACCCTCATCCAAGTTTTCAAAAAGCACGATCTTCAAATTTTCCGTGAAATAGACTTTCTTTGCAGCAATGACGCCAAAATGTTACCACACAAACCAACACCTTTTCTCAAAGTCCCAAAGATGGGTGCTAGCCTTGTGGAACTAGGAGGTTGGTCAGTGCCACCTCGCCAACTCTCCTCTGCACTTTAGGCTAGGGTAAATGGAATCCTAACCAAGGGGGGATTCCCTATGGGTTATTAAGCTTAATGTGTGTAGTGGATAGTGAGAGTATGAGAAATCTTAGCAACATAAATATAGATGGAGAGATTGAAAATGGAATTTAGATGATTGGTAGTGGTGGATAAAACAAAGATCAGTGCCTTTGATTGCTTGGGAAATGGGGTCATGTAAGTAATCTTAGAAGGCGGTTCCAAAGGAAGATTAGGTGGCAACCTACAATCAATTGATAAGCAAACTACAAACCTAATTTGGTTGTTTGATCTACAAGTGATATGGTGGAGAGGGGCTATAATTGATCCACTACTCAAAGCAAATTGAAAAGGTGGCCTCTACCACAAGCTATCTATAGACACACCTAATCAAGTGATATAGGATGTGTGGTGTTTCTATCTTGAAAGTAAAGGATACAAAAGGGAGATAAGAAAACCATTACCCTATCCCTTTCCAATTAAGATGAAACACCTTTTCTTTGGCCTTTGAGATCCATACACCTGCAAACAAATTCCCAATTATATCACAAAGAACTAATAGTTATTCATAAGAAATCACTTATACATCACTCCTATAATTGGACAAAATAAAGGCAACAAACACTCCAATAGCTTAGAGCTTCTTTTATTCACACCGAAGATCCCTCTCCAATCCAATCCCTCTTGCAAATTGAGAGAGAAAACCCTTATATAGGTTTGAGCTCTAACTCTTTCATACAATAAAATATGATTAAATCTCCTAGATACATTTTTTCCTCAAGAAATACAAATAAAATAAGACTCTTAACAACTTACTTGCTAAATATAGCAGGAAGTTTGCTAGAATCTCAACTTCAATAGCATTATCTCCACCAACTATCTCCAATAACTCAATCAACAATGATAAAGAAATAAAGATACTTACAACAACCATCCAAAATATCCAAAAGGATGATATTTCCCCAACAATATTTTCCAAAATAGCAATAAGTGGTTATAGATCCACTTTTTCTCCTTAGAAAAATAATAATAGTTTCCAACCACCTCATTCATATATATATATATATATATATAATCCCAAGGTGGAGTAGATTGACCATTCAAATTCAAACTCCTCTAATGTGTACAAGTCGATCCATGTGTAGTTGATAGGTGTGCATCAAATTTTAAAAGAACTCCACATGATATGGTTAACAACTCCAACAAAAAATTCCACATTCGACATTTTTTAAACTTATCCCATTGAAAACCTTCGTCCATGTATGCACGTGATCTACCCACTTTAATTGCAATGGAAACGATGGAGAATATAACATGGTAGCTAGTGGCTAAATTTATACATATGGCAATCTCCACGGCTTGGTCCCCTCCATTGACTCACGGCCCACGTCACCCATGATTTAATTGAGAAAGTAAATCAGACCATAATAAAATGCACACCCTGGTTTACATCGGTCTTTTATGATGATGATTTACAGTTACAGAAGCAATTGTTTCTGTATATCCAACATTTAATATAATAATAATAATAATAATAATAATAATCTATTTTTAAGGTTATGGTCAAGCCAACACACCAAATTAGTATATGAGACCTTTTTGTTTGTGGAAGAAGGGACCCCCTCCACCTAGAGATTTGACTGATAAAGTCTACAAAAGTATACATACCCTACCCCTCTGGATTTGAACATTAAACCCACTCAAACTATATACAATACATTCTTTGACAACCTAACAATTGTAATGAAATATGACAGCGCCATAGCGTAGGTATGTCACATGTATTAGCACCACATCCATGGCAATTTAATGTGACTCGGCGACTAAGGATAAAAGCGATGGAAACTCCATGTAAAATTGATCCACTATTGGTTGGGATCCAAAGTTTTAATTGTGAAACTTCCCTCAAATGTTAAAATGGCTTAGTCCGACAACACCTTTCATATGGTCAATCATTTCCCTTTATGACTTGGCTTAGCATAGAGTAAGGGTTAGCACATGAGTTGGTTGCCACCTTCAATATGGTGGCTTGATAAGATATAACAACCTTAGATGTGAGACCAAGTCCTTGTGCTCATGCGATCCCATGCACTTTGGCTTATGTGAAGTTTAAAGCTTTAATAAAGTGATTTTGTGTGATGCCATCTTCCACTTTCTAATATTTGTAATGGGAATTATAATAAAGGGACAACTCCTTTATATATATATTATAAAAAGTGGTGGCTGTTTTATTTTATCCCCTTTCACTTATATGTATGCTTTGTCTTTTTATTAAAGTACAAAGAAGGGGGTGGTGTCACCATTATAGTTGAGTCAATGAAAGGGAGGTCCGGTGACCACTCCATTTTAAGTCAAAGTCATGGAGATAAATTATGATGAACCATGATCACATTAATGTTATCATTTTGATGTTTTTTTAGGTGCTTCATAAGTAAGTGTTAGATTAGGTTAATCTTGAACAACATCATCTACCATAGTATTAAAGAGAAGACTTCAACTATCCATCAAGTGTAATCATGAAGATAAATCCAAGCATCATCATTTAAACCACATCAAAAAGATATGTAGTGTCACCAAGCAAAAATAGTAGGTGCATAAGTCCATCAACATCTTTGTAATTCATCCCTGCAAAAATATGTGATATGATGAAAATAACCATTTACCACTCATTCCATATGAGAGGAAACACTCACCATTAAAAGTTGGCGGCTTAATTTTCTTGAGTTCTCCTTGCAAGATGTTTGCCTCGGGCCTTCTCCTTTGCCTCCGGACAGGAAACACACTTGGGTTGCTCCCTAGCCCTGAAATTGCATGATATCTCCTAGTGTATTTCTCTCAGGAATGATGGTGCATGGTCACACTTCTTGACTGCATGTCATTCCCATGATCATCCCTTATGTTGTGGGACCTAGATGTCGTCACTTGTTTAGCACTAGCTGCTTGCTTGGTGCCAAAGTCTTTGTTAACTTCCTTATGCAACATATTCATACTCTAAATTATATCTTCCTGAGCCTTCATAATCTTCTCATTATATGCCCTATAGCTCTAAACTTCTCTCTGTAGACTTCTCATAGTCACATGCTTCTTCCTGTCTCTCCTTCCATTAGACTCTATCTCAACATTTCCTATGTTGACATGTAGACTTCTAACCTCCTCCTCATGGCTGTAAGATCCTTGGGCATCTTCCATAACTCTAGTCCTCATATAAGAACCAAAATTGTTTTTCTGTACTTCTAATTTTGCAAGAAATTTACATGTAATAATTATTGTTAGCACATGCATGCTTTAAAACATTTCATTAATTAGAATACATGTTATTCTTCACATCAATTTATTAAGAACACAATGAACCAAGTCAAAATATAATTCCTTAGACAAGTTATTCTCTGAAACATCTCTCCAACGATTGTACTCATGCCCCATTTTGAGTTTTGAGTGAAAAGTTACAATATTCACATGTTGTAATTTCCACTCATTGCTTTATTTTTACTGTTGCAAAATTGCTTTATTACTTTCTGAGAAAATTTTAGTGCGCAATTCAAATTTCTAGGTGGATATATGTCTTCTCTTCTTCAATATCTTTCCAACGACTACTCGTTTTCCCAAAACCAAGTTTCGATCTTCGAGCTAAAAGTTATGGTCAAAGGAAGTTTAGATTTTTTTTTTCCATTTTATCCATATATGTTGCATATGTCTTCTTTCTCTTACTGCACATTTTTACGTACCCAGATTCCAAATATGGTTCCATAGTTGACTTATATGGTTCATAATATTTTCACAGACTACTTTTGTACCTCAAACGAACTTTTGAGCAAGGAGTTATGCCCTTTGGAAGTAAATTGGTGCCCAAATTATGCCCTTAATTGTTTCATTTGTAACTTTCTCATACAAGCTCTGTTTTATGCCCAAGGTAGCTTGTTGGAAATCTCTCTCTGATTTCTTTTATTTAAGCTACAAAGACAATGTCTGCACACCTTGTTTTCGTGTATTTTATTGTCTAAAAATGTCGTTTAGGCCCTCAAAATCGTTGTGCAAGTTAATGACCTTCGAAAATCATAAAAAATCATACAAAATTGATTGTTTTTACTGTTATAATAGTCTTTAAATATGAGTCGTATATCTCAAATCAGAAGGAATATCAATCGTTGATCTATTAGATCTTCCCTGGTCTCGCAGATGAATTTCCACCATTGATGACGTACTCAAAACAATCTGCATTGTTGATTTTCCAACACCGCATCAATGATCAACGATCAACTAATTCCTTTGGTAAATCAAACTTGCTCACTAATTTCCCGAACCCTAATCATCGACCATCGACCACCAACTATTTCTCTTGGCGACCGATTTTTTCCCACAAATCTTGTCGAACTTTGATCATCAACAATTGGACATCGACAAATTTCCTTAGCAACCAACTTGTTTACAAATTTCATCGAACCTCGACCATCGACCATCAACTATATCTTGGTTGATGTGGAAACTAAGCTGATGTGGCATGCCATGTAGATGTTGGCATGACATGACATATGGATTATAACATGCCAACTTGGATGATGTGGTATGACATGTGGATGATGACATGGCATGACACGTGGATACTGACATGGAAGGACACATCGTCATCCTCTTTCCTTTCATTGATGATCGACCATTTCTCTTGGATGAATTCAACTCTTTGTTGAATCTGTTGACTCCTAGCCATTGGCCATCAGTGATCCACGATTTCCTTTGGATGTAAGAAATCTTTCACCAATGTTTTCCAATGCTCGATCATTGACCATCGACAATCGAAGATTTCCTTTGGCCGAACTAAACTCTTTTCCAAACTCGTCAATCCGATCATCGACCATCGACGAATTATTTTGGTAAACTCCAACACGTAGAAAATTTTAACTAAATCCCATATTAATCTAGTCCATCGATCTTCTATTCAGAATGATCTTGATCGTTGGTTCTCCAAACTTCGCAAAACTCTACTGATGAATCTCAGTCGTCGATTTGATTCATTTTCCAAACCTTTAAAAATGAATTTTCGACCATCGATACTCTAAATTTACCAATCTGCGAAGATGAATCTTGGTTGTCAATCTTCTCTCTTTTGCAAAACATCAAAAACAAATCCTGGTTGTCGATTATTTTCTTTTTACAAAACTCTGAAAAACTTATGAGATCTTAATCAACTCACGATGAATTTGGGTCGTTGATCTCGAAATCAACCATGATCTTGGCCGTCGATTTATTAAATTATCCCAACTCCTTTGGATTCCATTAAAACATGAATTTTTAACCTTCTAGGTCGAATTTAACTCCGCAACCTGCAGATTAATGCCTTGATCATCTCTTAGACAACTCTGAGGCATTTAACCTCGAATCCGCTTACGAATCTAGGGATTTTTCTCTATTTTTCTCTATTTTATCCCAAATTCATCACATATTGAAATCTATAACAACAAATTTGCCAAAATCTTCACTGGTTCTTGGCCCATATGGGTCTAGTGTTTGAACCAGAAGCTCTGATACCATAATGTAACTTTCCCCACCCCAACTGAGGTCCATTATGTGCAGAAAACACATAAAGATGAAAATTTTCTGCTAACTAATTTCCTGTATCTTATCAGTTACGAATTACACACAGATTTAACTATTGTCTGATACCATTAATTAAATACATCTACAACATGCTAAAACTGATACAAATGTAGTTTAAATAACTCAACAAAATAACATATAAATTGTTCTCAAACACATAGTTAATACACAAAAATTAAACTCATAATGCAAAAAAAGAAGAAGATAAAACACTTATCTTTTAAAAATGGTTGTGCAGCCAAGTGCTTGAGAGGGATGTTCCACCCAACCATAGACTTGTTGCTCCAAATATCAAAAACAAGTCAACCCTGAGCTAGGCTAACAATCCACAAAATAGGGTGGTCTCTCATTGTCTGCTCACAACTAAAAAATCTCACAACCCATTGGTATTCTCCTACAACTATCCCGATTTTCCACCAACTCTCTTCCTCTGGACCTACCCAACCCAAGGAATTTACCCCTTCATTTCTCTTAGTCTATCAGGCATCCCATTCGTTTATCACGATCTCTCTGACACGGGTAACCAGGAATCTCACTACTGGAAAAATCAAGGGAGCTCACTACTAGGAAAACTACCAGGGACACAACGATGATCACTTGTTGTTATATTGCAACTCACACATGAGTTTACTCTTCAGTCTTGGAAACCTGTATCTTCATAATTCTACTCCAAATACGCTCCAGAATTTTCTCTTCATGGTTGCTCTAGCTCCAAACTCTTCATTCTTGCTCTTTATTTGTTACTCATGCCAAAACATGACTGTTCAAAACTGTTGTAACTCCCCATTTGAATTTCCTCTCCTTGGATTACTTGCTTGAATTACACTCTTCCCCAAGTTGATTATACTCATCCCCCATGCTTCCAATAACAATGGGATGTGAATTCTCACACCCACCCTCTTACATGCATTCAATGATTGGCTTTGGGTACACTCAATCAAAAATTAGAAAGTTCATATACCAATAATAATTTTAGGAAGCGAGTTGAATTAATAGACATGGGTGATTCCACACATTATATCAACATTAAGCATTAATTAAACTAGTGATTATAGTGGGGATGTTACATGATACAATATTAATCCTTTTTAGAGTGGGTCTTCTCTAATGTGTGGTTTGATTTCTCCTTGTACCGACCCTTTGTTATGACAACCAAAGCGACATACAATAGGTAATTTTGTTTTTTGCATTAGGAAATATACATCACAATTAATAACGACATCATTGGCACATCATTCGACATATTAATGAAACAATATTTACACAGTAACAAACATGCACGACATAATATGGCACAACATTGCAATGAACGATGATACATATATCGACGCCTTGACACAGTAAACAACAACCCATAACCAATGCATTATTTTAATAATGATGCATCACAACATGTATCATAAATCACTCAATTCGTCTCATAAGGAAAATAATTAGATAACGTCAAGATAATATGAGATAACATAACACTACTTAAGGATCATAAAGATAATCATAAAATGACATAAGTTACTACCCACCCAACCTACCCTGCAAGGTTAGGACCTCCAGGACACATAAGCAAAGATGAAGCCCAGGTTCCAATAGATTTTAACCATTTAAGGTCTCAAAGCTGGCGACTGTTCTGAGGAACAAGGAGGTGTCTAATTCACATAGCCCCACATAAACTGCAATCCATACTAGCTCATCAATCTCATCTAATCATCAATTGTTCATCATAGTGCAAATAATATACTACTCTACTTAATAAATCTTCCAACAACATTGAGTGTAAATGAGTAAGAGGCCTTTACATAAAGAGTATTAACCCGAGGAGCATAAATAATCTAAATCTCATGTAACTCAACCATGCAACTTCATATTAAAGAATATATGCTAAGAATATAAATATCAGAAAGCTAAGGGCTAAAAATCACAAGTGTAATTACAATCAAAGAGTCTATGCTAAATTCATATATGAGGGATCCATAAGAAGATTAATCATCACCTGTCACGTAAGGACATAAAGTTACTTTACATATCCATCTAGGAACTATAAGGAGATCATTCATGCTTAAACAATACAATAATTTAACATGCTACCTTTCATCATGTGCTCATTATAAAACTAATAAAATCAACATAACACAATAAATAAAAATTCGACAGCTTACATATCCATTACACAAATTCAAGGAAGACCATAACTCATTCTTCCATAAATAAGAGGGAATTTACTTTTCTCAAATTCCTTAAAGGAGTTAAGAATGACCAATCTGATGTAAAAATTAATGGATAATTAGATGTTAAGCTGCATTTCCGAGTTAAGAATCCAAGGGAAGGGTTGTGGAATTTATTCCAACCCCTGATCCAGTGCGAAACTATTTATATTTCAATCCATACCTTAGTCCAGTCCTCAAACCATACCTTAATCCGGTCCTCCATCTAGACTTTCATTTGGTCCTCCATCCATACCTTCATTCGATCCTCCATTCGAACCCTATTACAGAGCAATTTCTGATAACAAAAAATTTTGAAATAAAAAGAATACAAGCAGCAATAAATCGGTATGGGTAAGATTTGCAGCCGAAAAGGAAGAGGTTAAAGGTAAGGGAACATCACTCTAGGTGTTCGAGGCTAACAACAAGACCTCAAGGAGTGCCAACAAAGTGACTTTGATGAACATACCACGAGATTCCTGTAGAAATTAAAACGGTTTTAAAAATTTCCAGCAAGCATAAAGGGGATTTCCTGAGGTGTAGTACATACATAAATTTTCCAATAATTCCTCCAGATTGAACTGTACTCGGCAAAAAGAAAAACGAAATGATGCCTGACCGACAACGAAATGCCCAAACAAATATGGGATTTCGACACATAGGGCTTCCAGTCACACACAACGATAAACCCTGGCAAGTTACACCAAAAATGCAGAGTTATTCATGAATCTCAAAATTCTTGGAGGAAGGAAGTTAGGCAAATTTTAATTGCCAAACTCAGAGATAAATCAAGGGAATAAAATCTCTAGGAAGGAAACGAATTCTGGGCGATTTTAAGTGCCCAACGTAGAGAGAAATCCAGGAATAAAAACACCAGGAAGGAAATGAGTTTAGGGTGAAATTAAAATTTATATCAAGCTGTGAGTTCAAGATTGCGCCACGAATTGATTCTAGATTATAAAATAAACACTAAATCTCCCTACCAGCAGAAAGAAATATAAAATCAAGGTTCTTAGCTAATTGAGCAACGAACTAGATTTCATGTAAGTCAAAATTTATCTTCAGAACTGTATAGGGCATAGGAAACATAAACATAAATCAAATTTTAAAATTCAAAAAGAAAAAGGGCTCGCAAGGGTTAATGGTTCACTAGATTTTCCCAATCCAATTCTACACAAGGTGCTAAGGACAAAGACATGAAACAAGAGTTGCATGCCACAAATTAGTCATTAAATCGTTGCACCTCCTAATCTGACACTCCATCCGGTCCTAGATCTGGCCCTTGATCTGACCCTCGATCTAGTCCTTGAAACAAAAAATTTCTAAAAATCAAATTTACAACTACAAACAATGAATAACTTATGAATGGTTAAGCCTGAGGAACAGACAGTAAATGAATGCATAGGTGCTAAGGAAGGTCGAGCTAATGTTGCAGCCCCAAATCGTTCCACAAATAAATACTTCGAATACAAATTTCAAAATTTAAACATAAACAAAAAAAAAAACGCTCAAAAAATTTTGGGTTTGTGTTCTAAATACAACATGAGAATTACAACCATTACATAGTTGCAATTGTTTACAACACTTAACCAGTTGACAAGATCATAAGCTTTACAAGCTTGGGCAGCGTAACGCCCCAAAATTTTTGTGAAACGAGGCAGAAACACATAGGGTTTATGGCTGGAAAAAACACATAGATAAGGGAAATTTCATGTGGGTTCTACCTGGGCATACCTCAGCAATCACAGATGCGAAGGGATGAAAATAAAATTCCCATTAATACATGCAGAGTAAAAGAAACATAGTGCCCAAGGGAAAATTCATACGCAGATTAAAAACCACGAAAGTATTAGATAAAATAGCAGAGCCGAGTTGAAACGTTTTGGGCATTAAAGAAAAATGCTAAGTCTGAGGTGGAAAAGGGAAAACAATCTCAGAGGTTTGAAAACCCCAAAGGAAGAGTTTCATATGTGAACATTATCTATAGCTGGGAAAGGGTATAAGAAGCAAAATAAAAAGGGCAAGGAACCCATAAATTCACGCATACATATCGAACAAACCATTACCATTCCATAAACATATAATTCCACATACAAAAACATTTAACTAATTTACAACAACAACTTTTAGACATGTGTATCGTAACCGAAAGGTGAAGAATCCGAAGTTCTTGTCCTATGCTTGCGCTTCGTCCAAGTCCCTGCTTGCTAATCACTGAGACATCACTGGTACCTCCCAGCCAACGCTAGGGGTACTCTTCTTCCCCCTGAACCCCCCGAGCCACAAAGGGGCCAAGCACACAAACCATAGAATAAACTAGCTCCCAGCGCGGCTTGCAAGGTCGAGCTACCACTCTCTATTCGAGTTGGGTATCCCAACTCCCACAAGAAAAATCAGTCAAGAAAAATCCGACACCATAACCTTACGCTTGCCAATTGGGATCCATTCCTCTTCTCTGTCATTTATTTTATAGATTTCTTCTTAGTGACCTTTCCATTTCAACATTAAATTAGTTTTATTAAAAATTAATTAGGAAATATTCTCCCTTGTACACTTGTCACCCAATCCCTTAGTTGCATCATAAATTCATTAAATTAATTAAATTAAATTTCCAAATTCCCTCACCCACCTAAAAGAATTCCTAAAAACGCTCCTCGTTGTCCCTTTATTCCATCAATTTCCTTTAATGATTGACACCCTTCTTAAATCTTAGTTGAGTTCGTTTAGGAAAGTTATCTAGACTAGATTCCTTTCTAAGTTCCACATTCCTTTTGCATTTAATTTCCCCTCGTTGTCTAAGTTTGGAATTAGAAAGTTTTGCACACAGACAACAATTAAATTTTTAGATAATTTAATCCTCCTTTAAATTCTACATTTAATTTCCCCCCTTTTCTTTTCTTCATCCCCCCGTTTATTAATTGTTTAATTATTTTTTAGATATCCTACTTAGACCTAGGCTTAGCAAATTTTTAAGGGAGAAATTAAAATTAATAAAATTTACTCATACATAACTAATTTAAGGTTGACCATGTCAAAGTAAGATATTGTTTTCTAGGCACCTAGGTTAATTGACTCATTTGTGTTTAAAATCACGATGTTCCCTTCAAGATGCACTACATGCTCCAAGGGTGCCACTCGCCTTTATTCATGTCTTATTTATGCGACATGCCCTTCAAGATGCACTACGTGCTCCAAGGGTGCCACTTGCCTTTTGACTGATTTTGGTAGACGTCTAGCCCTTGGAGTCAATACTCCATCAGGTGACCTTGTGGGAGAATAAGGGCCTCTAAGGAATAAGGACCCTTCTTTATTGCACACCCCTTAGAATCTTCATGAGCGACTGTCTCAGTCTTCCCTCACAACATCGTGGATCTCTCAAACTAGGTAATCATTAACCTACAATTCGAGCCACGACGGGAGTGCTAGTAGGTTGTGGTAGGGCTGCTGCCACACCTCTCCCTCAATATATATGGTTGTCATGCATGACCCATTTACTCCAAATGTGAGTCTGATTAGCAAGCAATCGTCATCCTACATCCATCAACGAAACATGTCAGTGATCCATAAACAACATCATAATATACCCAGTCATATGTCACATATGTCGTAACAGAAATAATCAAACCATATACAATCCACTCCCTGAATTGATCTGGAGTCCAAGGAGGTCCAAGGAGGTCCATCGATTCCATCGACATCCTCAATATGTCAAGAGTCCTGCACACTCAGGAGAAACTAGTCAATAGCACATGTCTATACATAATAACATAACATGACATCATAATCCACAGTCTCATCATCAAAATCCATAAGCAAAACAGTCAATCATATAATGAATTGGATCACTTGCACACAAGTGTCCTCAAAGAATAAGTCACATCGGGTGTGCACAAGAGCGGGTTGTTACATACACCCCCTCTTGTTTTAAACTTCGTCCCAAAGTTTCACAGTATAGAAGTGAAGAAACAAAGTATCTGACAATATCTAAATGTCTAGCTATCAAACACAAATGCAAAATGATGACGCATATCATTTGCATCCTCCCAAGTAGCTGAGTGTGGACTATCATTGTCCCACGGGACCTTGACCCGATCGACATTTCGGCACCATAGCCATCGAATGCGATGGTCCAAAAAGAAGATTGGCTCTGTCGTGAGCGCACCTTCGCCCAACATCCACCAAGAACTCAATCAATCACATGTGTAGGATCACTGACCTAAATTCTCACACCGATACAAGATAAACATTCAGCAAAACCTCAAGGAATGAGGCACGGTTATCCGTTAGGCCCTTCATAATTATGGCCACGCAATGCGCATCGACAAAACCCTTATGTCAATCTTGCGCTTCTTCCAACCCTTTTTCTTATCGTTTGTACTTGTTCTTCCATTTCTTGGATTGCTTCTAGTCCTACCAAGACCCCATCCTTGAGTCTATCCCAGATCAAAGGAGTTTGACATGGTCGCCCGTAGAGAAACTCAATGGTGCCATCTTAATGGTACCTTGATGGCTATTGTTTCATGCAAACTCGACCAATGACAAGAACTATTCCCAACATTTATGTTGGTCCAACACACACATACACAACACGAACTTCAAAAATTTAGTTCATTCCTTCGGTCAACCTGTCTATCTCAGGGACATGTTGTACTAAATTTCAGTGATGTTCCCAAGGCCTCTTGGGAAACACAGATTCCCTTATCGTATATTATTTTAGTACATCTGGAAGTATCAATATAGTGTTGATATAAACTCTAGATATACTTGGCTCCTGATGCATCGTACACACAGAGACAAAGGTGTGCACTCTTCTTCAGAGTGTCAACTATCACAAAAATATAGTCGTTCCTCCTTGTCGTTAACGAAAATCCAACAATAAATTCCATCAAAATGACCTCCCATTTCAATTTCGGAAAAGCGTGTGGTTGTAGTAATCCTGTCGGATGTTTACGTTCAACCTTCACTCGCTAATGTCCTAGACACCTTGTCATGTAGATAACTATGTTCGCCTTCATCCCTACCAGAAGAATGAGGGATTAAGGTCTTCCCTCATCTTCGTGACTCCAACTTGAGCCATGTACATTGCTCTATGAGCTTCGTTTAAGATCAAACCTCTCAATTTTTCATTGGGTAGTAAGTAAATCCAATTATTATATCTCATTAATTCGTCATTATCCACATTAAATCCATCAAATTTTGGTACCAACAAGGTGTTTTCTCCGATAAATTCCTTAACCTCTTGATACCAGTCATCGTCGCATTGTATGGTTAGAATTTTTTCACGTAGATTCGTTTAAAGAGGTATCACCGAAAATATGTGTGGTCTCCGACTCAACGCATAAGCCACACTCTTCATTGTTCCTTTTTTGTAGGTAATCTTGAAGTCATACTTGCTAAGAATTTCAGACCAACGCCTTTGTCACGCGTTCAAGTCGTTTGCATAAAAATGTGTTCTAAACCACAATGGTCTGTTTTAGTTCAAATTTTCATCCAATCAGGTTGTGTCTCCACACTCTCAGGGCATACACAATGGCTAATAACTCCAAATCGTCCATCTCGTAGTTCTCCTCATGCCTTATTAACTTCCTTGAGGTTTAAGCGATCACTCGATCGTCTTGCACCAAGACTCTGCTTAAGCCTTCCTTGGATGCATTAGTGCATACCAAGAAATCCTCATCCAAGTCAGGGAATTTTAGTATCGATGTTGTCGCCAATATCTCCTTGAGCCTTCGAAATGCTTCCACGCATTTCTCAGTCCACACAACTCCTTGTTCTTCTTCTGCAATTCCGTAATCAAATTTTCTATCTTCAAAAAACCCTCGACGAACCGTCGATAATATCCCTCTAAACCCATGAATCTATGTACTTCTGGGATGTTCATCGGCGCAATCCATTCCATGATAGCCTCTACCTTCGCTTGATCCACAACGATACCTTCGTTAGAGATGGCATGCCCTAAAAAGAGCATTTCAATAATTTCCCAAATAATTTGTTCTCTTGTAGACACTATAGTACCAAGCGCAAAAGTTCATCATGTTCTTCCAATGCCCGAGAATAAATAAAAATATCATCAATCAATACTTGAAAAACTTGTCCAAGTATTCACAGAACACCCCATTCTTCAAGCTCATGAATACCCCGGGGCGTTTGTCAGTCCAAACGATAAAAAGGTAAACTTGTAATGTCCAAACCTCGTCTTGAAAGCAGTCATAGGAATGTATTCCTCTTTGATCCATAACTGGTGATACTCCGAACTCAAGTCGATCTTCGATCAAATAGGTCATCTATTCTTGGAAATGGATACTAGTTCTTGATCGTTGCCTTGTTCAATTGACAATAGTCAATGTAGAGTCTCAACGACCCATCCTTCTTTCATATGAAAATAAAAGGTGCACCCCAAGGTGAAACACCTTGACATATAAGTCCTAGGTCCAATAATTCCTTCTGTTGCATTTTCAACTCCTGTAACTCAGGGGTCGACATTTGATAAGGTACTCTTACTATTGGTCTAGTCCCCAGTTTTAGGTCAATGGTAAATTCCAATTCCCTCTCAGGCGGAAACCCTGGTAACTCCTCTGGGAATACGTCCGCAAATTCCCTTAATACTGGAAGGTTTTCTAGTCCTTACGCCACGCCCTTTTCATTTAGATGTAGGGAAGATATGAGCCTTAGGGTTTTCCTACTATTACTCATCTTTGTCCCTCTTCATAAGTCAAACTCAACTGTTTCATCTGACGGTTGAGTATCGCCTCATGCGATTCCAACTAGTCCATACCGACCGCGATGTCATAAGATCTGAAGATCATGACGTATTGGTTGGCCTTCATGACAAAATATTCTAGTTCAAGGCTACAATCCATAACCTTTCCTCCAACCTTCTTTTTGGCTCCAGAATCCATTTCTACGTAGCTAAACTCATCCTATTTGACTGCCTTTACCTAAATCCCTTCAGCATGGTCTTGAGTAAATAGCTTTGTAGCATCGGGATCTAACAAATACTAAAGTTGGTTGGCGATGGTACCTGGTGCCTTGAGAACAGTGGACTAGTGCTCAACCTGACGATTATTCACCGTGGTCATGAATCTAGTGGGCCTTGCCCATATCTCCAACGGTAGTGTGTCCTATTGACCTGACCGCTCTGCCCTTTTCAACCGGACAGCCTTGCTGGTAAGGTGGCATCTCCACACATCCAACAGTCGTCTTTGGTCCTATACTCATGGTCCCCGAAGTAGAAATTGTTGTCCTAACAGCCTAAAACCTTGGTCTATTCCACTGAATAGGCCTAAACATTGTTGTTGCTGAAGTGGTGGTCCCATGTAGGGGGTTCTCCGTTGAGGAACTCATTGTCGTGGTGCTTTGAAAAAAGGTTCTATAGACGTATCTTGATACCAATATGTCTTTTTTGGTTGGTTTCTGATGCTACTGCGCACCGGATGTCATCAGTCCAAAAAATCTTGTAGGAGTCATGCTCTGACTCTCGTGGTCAAATCCTTCGTAGCTATGAGGCCTACTGGACTGCATCATGCAACGTCTGAGGCATTTAGATCCTCAACTTTGTACAAAAGATGGAGTTAAGGCCGAACACGAACTTGATAACCTCTATCTTCTCTGTTTTCATATGTGGGGCATACTGAAGTGTCTCCATAAATATGGTCTCATAATCTGGCACCGTACGACCACCTTGTCATAAGGTGATGAACTCATCGAGTTGGCGCTCAATGAATTCCTCTCAAAAATAATTCTCCTGGAACTGTTCATCGAATCGTTCCCATAACATGGCTTCAAATACCATGTTTAACTAAGGTAGGAGCATCTTCCACCATAGAAGAGCACTCCCCTTTAGCTGAAGACCTCCCTATGGACCTCCGTGCTGGAGGTCGTAACCGCGAAGTGTGAAGCACATCGTATTTCTCTCTAGCCATGACTCAGCGGCTAAGACGTCCATGGAACTAATGGACTCGGGAACTTAACCCTCTCGAATTTTCCGTGAATGCTACCAGTACTGGTTGGGGCGCACTGTGGACCCCCAGGGCCACAAGCGCCCTAGCCTCATCTTAGTACAGACGGTTATTCAAGGCCTCTAACATTCCCTAGAAGGACCTTGTCAGACCATCCACATCCCTTACAACAATCGAATCCTTCCCAAGGAATTGTTCTTCCCCTTAGGGTTTAGACTCCTAGGGAACGAGCGCTTCTGGAGGCATCACACCTCCTTCCCTAGCACCAGATTGTGAATCTTTGCGACACCCTCTAATTGTGATTACCGTATGAACAAGTTAATATTTCAATTAGCGTTGAGTATTAATCAAGGGCTTAATTCAGTGGAAGGCGTGGCTATCCAAATTCACAAGATTGAACCCGCTCTTATACCATATGCAACGACCCTCCGTTAAGACAACCAAAGCGACATACAACATGTAATTTTTTTTTTGCATTAGGAAATACACATCAAAATTAATAATGACATCATTGGCACGTCATTCGACATATTAATGAAACAATATTTACACATTAACAAACCTGCATGACATAAGTTGGCACAACATTGCAATGAATGGTGATACAGATATCGATGCCTTAACACAGTAAACAACAACCCATAACCAATGCATTCTTTTAATAAGGATGCATCACAACATGTATCATAAATCGATCAATTTGTGTCATAAGGAAAATCATCAGATAACATCAAGATAATATGAGAAAACATAACACTACTTAAGGATCTTAAAGATAATCATAAAATGACATAAGTTATTACCCGCCCAACCTACCCTGCAAGGTTAGGACCTCCAGGACACATAAGAAATGCTCAAGACCAAGTTCCAATAGATTTCAACCATTTAAGGTCTCAAGGCTGGCACCTGTTCTGAGGAGTAAGGAGGTGTCTAATTCCCATATCCCACATAAACTGTACTCCATACTAGCTCATCAATATCATCTAATCATCAATTGTTCATCATAGTGAAAATAATATACTACTCTACTTAATAAATCTTCCAACAACATTGAGTGTAAATGAGTAAGAGGCCTTTACATAAAGAGTATTAATCCAAGGACCATAAATAATCTAAATCTCGTGTAACTCAACCATGCAACTTCATATTAAGGAATATATACTAAGAGTATAAATATTAAAAAGATAAGGGCTAAAAATCATAAGTGTAATTATAATCAACGAGTCTATGCCAAATTCATATCTGAGGGATCCATAAGAATATTAATCTGCACTTGTCACGTAAGGACATCAATTTACTTTACATATCCATCTAGGCACTATAAGGATATCAATCATGATTAAACAATACAATAATTTAACATGCTACCTTTCATAATGTACTCATTATAAAACTAATAAAATCGACATAACACAATAATTAAAAATTCAACAGCTTACATATCCATTACAGGAATTCAAGGAAGACCATAACTCATTATTCCAAAAATAAGAGGGAATTTACTTTTCTCAAATTCATTAAAGGAGTTAAGAATGACCAAACTGATGTAACAATTAATGGATAATTAGATGTTAAGTTGCATTTCCGAGTTAAGAATCCAAGGGAAGAGTTATGGAATTTATTCCAACCCCTGAACTAGTGAGAAACTATTTATCTTTCAATCTAGACCTTAATCTGGTCCTCCATCCAGACCTTAATTCGGTCCTCCATCTGGACCTTGTTACAGAGCAATTTATGATAACGAAAAATTTTGAAATAAAAAGAATACAGGCAGAAAGAAATCGGTATGGGTAAGAGTTGCAACCAAAAAGGTAGAGGTTAAAGGTAAGGGAACATCACTCCAGGTGTTTGAGGCTAACAAAAATACCTCAAGGAGTGCCAATGAAGTGACTCTGATGAACATACCACAAGATTCCTGTAGGAATTAAAACAATTTTAAAAAGGTCCAGTAAGCATAAAGGGGATTTCTTGAGGTGTAGTGCATACATAAATTTTCAAATAATTCCTCCAGATTGAACTGTACTCAACAAAAAGAAAAACAAAATGATGCCTTAGAGACAACGAAATACCCAAACGAATATGGAATTCCAGCACAGAGGGATGCCAGTCACACATAGATATAAACCTTGGCAGGTTACACCAAAAACGTAGAGTTATTCATGAATCTCAAAATTCTTCGAGGAAGCTAGGCAAATTTTAATTGCCAAACTCATAGATAAATCAAGGGAATAAAATTGCTAGGATGGAAATGAAATATGGGTGATTTTAAGTGCCCAATGAAGAGAGAAATCCAGGAATAAAAACACCAGGAAGGAAACGAATTCAGGGAGAAATTAAAATTTATATCAAGATGCAAGTTCAATCTTGCACCACGAATTGATTCCAGATTATAAAATAAACACTAAATCTCCCTACCAGCAGAACAAAATATAAAATCAAGGTTCTCAGCTAATTGAGCAATGAACTAGATTTCCTGTAGGTCAAAATTTATCTTCATAACTGTACAGGGCATAGGAAACAAAAACATAAATCAAATTTTAAAACTCAAAAAGAAAAAGGGCTCGCAAGGGTCAATGGTTCACTAGATTTTCCCAACCCAACTCTACACAAGGCGCTAAGGACAAAGAAAAAAAACCAGAGTTTCATGCCACAAATTAGTCATTAAATCAGTGCACCTCCTAATACGCAACTCCATCAGGTCCTGGATCCAGCCCTCGATCCGACCCTCAATCTGGCTCTTGATCGAGCCCTTAGTCTGACCCTTGATCCAGACCTTGAAACGAAAAATGTCTGAAAATCGAATTTACAATTATAGGTAGCAAATAGATTAGGAATGGTTAACCCTGAGGAATGGACATTAAATGAATATAGAGGTGCTAAGGAAGGTTGAGCTAATGTTGCAGCCCCAAATCGTTCCACAAATAAATACTTCAAATACAAATTTCAAAATTTAAACATAAACATAACATACACGCTCAATAAATTCTGGGTTTGTGTTCTAAAGACAGCATGGGCATTACAACCATTACAAAGTTGCAATTGTTTACAACACTTAACCAGTTGAAAAGATCATAATATTTACAATCTTGGGAAGCGTAAGGCCCCAAAACTTTTGTGAAACGAGGCAGAAAAAAAAAGGTTTATGGCTAGCAAAAATGCAGAGATGAGGGAAATTTCATGTGGGTTCTTCCCAGGCATACCTCAACAATCGCAGATGATAAGGGAGGAAAATAAAATTCCCATTAAAACATGCAAAATAAAAGAAACATAGTGCCCAAGGGAAAATTCATACGCGTAGTAAAAACCACAAAAGGATCAGATAAAATAGTAGAGTCGAGTTGAAACGTTGTGGGCATTAAAAAAAATGCAGAGTCTGAGGTGAAAAAGGGAAAGGAACCCATAAATTCACACACACAGATCCAAAAAACCATTACCATTCCATAAACATATAATTCCACATACAAAAACATTTAACTAATTTACAACAACAACTTTTAGACATGTGTACCGTAAATGAAAGGTGAATAATCCCAACTTGTTGTCCTACACTTGCGCTCCGTCCATCTACCTACTTGCTAATCACTGAGGCCTCATTGGTACCTCCCAACCAACGCTAGGGGTACTCTTCTTCCCCCTGATCCCCCTGATCCGTAAAGGGACCAAGCACACAAACCAGAGAATAAGCTAGCTCCCAACTTGCCTCACAAGGTCGAGCTACCACTCTCTATTTGAGTTGGGTATCCCAACTCCCACAAGAAAAATCAGTCAAGAAAAATCGGGTAGCATAACCTTACTCTTTCCAATTGTGATCCATTCCTCTTCTCTTCCATTTCTTTTATAGATTTCTTCTTAGTGACCTTTCCATTTTCACATTAAATTATTTTTATTAAAAATTAATTAGGAAATATTATCCCCCGTACACTTGTCACCCAATCCCTTAGTTGCACTATAAATTCATTTAATTAATTAAATTAAATTTTCAAATTCCCTCACCCACCGAAAATCATTCCTAAAAACACTCCTCATTGTCCCTTTATTCCCTCAATTTCCTTTAATGAATGACACCCTTCTTAAAGCTTAGTTGAGTTCGTTTAGGAAAGTTCTCTAGACTAGATTCCTTTCTATGTTCCACGTTCCTTTTGCATTTGATTTCCCCTTTTTGTCTAAGTTTGGAATTAGCAAGTTTTTCACATAGACAACAATTAAATTTTTGGATAATTTAATTCTCCTTTAAATTCTAAATTAATTTTCCCCCTTTTATTTTCTTCATCCCCCCCTTTATTAATTGTTTAATTAATTTTTAGTCCTCATATCCTACTTAGACCTAGGATTTAATTTCAACTAGTTTTAGCAAATTTTTAAGGGAGAAATTAAAATTAATAAACTTTACTCATACATAATTAATTTAAGGTTGACCATGTCAAAGTAAGATATTTTTTTCTAAGCACCTAGGTTCATTGACTCACCTGTGTTTAAAATCATGACATGCCCTTCAAGATGCACTACGTGCTCCAAGGGTGTCACTAGCCTTTATTCATGTCTGATCCAGGTGGATATTAGTGGCCACCCACCTATTCCACTTGGACCCCCACCATTGCTTCTTTCAGTTTTTCAGTTTCTGCACAGTTTACTATTTTTAGCAATTTTTTGGGTCCTAAACTCCCGGAGCCGTTTTGAGGCCTTAAACGATGTTTTTTGGGAAAACGGGGAGCAACATGGATCGTAGATCTAGTAATTTGGGATTAAGTGCAGGCATAGTTGTGGAAACGAAGAGAAGACATGTAGTGGTATGAAGCTGGGCAATTTCAGAAGATTCAGCCATATTAAAGCTAGAAAACTATACATAGGCTTGTAGAAGAGTATTGATGTAGGGATCTGTCAAAGAAAAAGAAGCATCAGTTGTTGATTTATGGAAAAGCTTAAAGCTGGAGAAAGAAGAATTGAACTTTCTCAAGATGAAACGAGATGAACAATTAGAAAGAGAAATGTTAAGAGAAAACACAGAAATTGAACCATTTGAGTCTAAGCAAGTAAATGGCTTAGATGATAGATTGGTTATCCCTGTAAATATAAAAGTCCAAGGATATCTACAATACACTTTAGATGCACAACTTGATACAGGTGCAATGAATTCTTGTGCTAAGCATGGAGCCATACCATCTTATTATTGGCAACCAATAGATATCTCATTTAGAGCTGTCAACAAATCTGAGATAAAAATCAAATATATTGCTCCAGATTTCCCTATACTCTTTCAGGAAGAAAAGGTATTTGTTACACTTTACTGTTATGATACTGGTGCAGATATACTCTTAGGATAGGATTTTGTAAATAAATGTTTTCCTTTTGTTATAGGTAGTAACTTTGTACAGATTATAGTTTTGGGCAAAACAATTAAAATACCCAGCAAATATTGTTATGAAACAAGAATTGCAGTAAAGAAAACTTTCCAACAAATTGAGAAATCTGCAAGCAGTCTGATACATATTCAAAAGATCATTGGGCATGCTGAAAAGCATGGTATAGAAATGATAAAGGATATCAAAGAAAAGATAGAATCTGATTGCACATCAGATTATCCAAATGCCTTTTGGACCAGAGAAAAATATTTTGTCAGTCTGCCCTATAAGGAAGATTACATCCCAAAACCATAGAAAGCCTCTGCTAATCACATGTCTCCCACAGAAAGTGAATACTGCGAGAAGGAGATTTCAGAACTCTTAGAAAGAAAGTTGATAGAAATAAGTAGAAGCCCTTGGGCTTGTCCTGCTTTCTACGTCAACAAACACAATGAACATAAAAGAGGAAAAAATAGAATGGTGATAAATTACAGAGCTTTGAATGATGCTCTACTCCCTATCAGGTTTCCTTTACCATCCAAAGAGTTGTTGTTTTCAAAGATTGGGAAGTGTAATGTTTTCAGTAAATTTGATTTGAAAAGCGGATTTTGGCAAATTGGGATAATCCCTAAAGACAGATATAAAACTGCATTTGTTGTTCCCAATGGCCAATATCAGTGGAAAGTGATGCCCTTTGGTTTGAAGAATGCACCATCAGAATTCCAGAAAAGGATGGGCGACATCTTCAAACATCTTAATTTTGTAATTGTATATATTGATGATTTGCTTGTTTGTTCTGTAGATTGTAAAACTCATGTACAACATTTGAAGGTTGTTTACGACCTCTTGTATAAACATGGATTAGTGCTCAGCCATTCTAAGCTTTGTTGGGCACAGACAAAGATTGAGTATCTTGGGTTGATACTATCTAAAGGAGAAGTAGAACTCCAAGATCATATTTTGAAAAACCTTTCAGAATTCCCTGATGAAATTCTTGACCAGAAACAGCTTCAGAGATTCCTTGGTTGCCTGAAATACATCCGACAGTTCTATGAAAATCAAGCAAAGGACGTCAGGATACTCTAGAAAAGATTGAGTAAAGTTATACCATGGAATTATAAGATGACTCAAGCTGTCCAGATTATAAAGAAGAAGATCCAAAATCTCCCTAAGATTTATCTTACAGATATGACCTTCTAGTTGATATTAGAAACCGATGCCTCCAATGATACTTGGGCAACAATACTATTGCAGAAAAATGGTCCAAAATTGGAAGAAGTTTGTATATATACTTCTGGATGTTTCAGTGATACTGAGTCAAGATACCCTTCTTCTCATAAAGAAATTCTTGCTGTCAAAAATGGCATTAAGAAATTCATATTGTTTTTAAAACCTGTACATTTTGTTGTAAGAACAGATCTGAAGCACATGAAGGGAATGTTATCTAATCAACATCTGTTGGAACAGGGAAACAACAGAATCCTACTATGGAGTTTGTGGCTTGACGGGTTTGACTTCGAAATCCATTACAAGCCTGGTAAAGACAACTGTGTTGCTGATCTGCTTACTAGAGAAGCTCCTCCATCTAAAGACAAAGATAAAACCATTAAATGGCTTCATCCTCCTTGAGCATAAGGGATGCTCCCCCACTAGGATTCAAATGGATCCTAGTATGTACAGATTGTAAATATTGTTATTGTTTTGAGTGTCTGAGTTGTTATATTAGAAGCAGTCCAGCCTGTATAAATATCCTTAATAACTGGACACAAAAATATAACCATAGTACAACTTATTTTGGTTACTTCAGAGAAAGCCAAGCAATGGCAAGAGGATCAGTTACAGGAGGACCAATGCAAGGACAGAGATATATTTTATTGTATACTCCTTGTATATCCTATGAATATTATTGCAAAATAATGCTTCAAGTAAAATATGATGGTTGCTATTGGATAATCTTTGAATGCTCCACATTCAAAGATACGCTTATCTGGTGGTCTGGTTGGTTATATATTTTATACTCGACTTACTATCCTAGAGATGCTGATTTCTTTGGAACTAGTAAGGATGCTTTTATACAATGGTTTAGAGCAGAAATAGAAGAAGCTGCTCATTATGAAGGATGGTTTGTTTTTAACCTATCATTCTTAGGAAGTGAGATGCATTTTGAAAAGTTTGAGCCACCCCAGCCTCAATCTTATAAAGTTACCAGTGAATATTTTGGTGACTTATGTGTCCCTGAAGATGAATTAATACCAGCAATGCAAGGATCTCCGTTTTACAAATGCTTCAGCGGATTACCACCATTCTCAAATGAACATAGTTCTCCACCGAGCAGTCATTTCGACTATGGCAGTGATGGATCATTTGATTCCATTGATGAGTACAACATAGTTAATCGTATGGAAGCATGATGGGCCAAGTGCTCACTATTTTGTAATAATGATGTATTGATTCTTTTTCATGTCTAACGGGCCGATAGTGGTGTCCCATCAGTTCCGTGGGTTCTTGTAGAACTCCACAGTGTAATCATGTGATCTGATATATTCGTATCAATTAGATTTGCGAATATTTACTTTTGTCTAGTCATTCCGTAAAAGTCCGTATGATGTTGCTCACCCAAAATTTGTAGTCCTCGGATAGATATTTCTAACGAGGTATGGAACATGTCAAAAAAAGATCGTATGCCAAAGTTACGTCCCCGAGAAGTTGATGTACCAACTTACCCAAACGGGGCCCATAGTCTTGGCGTTTCATCTCCTAGGGTTAGGTCTTTGGATGTTTAGGGTTTTCCATTGTTTCTCAACAATAATAGGCCTTTTAGCCTCATTGTAACACAGTTCAGAGGCCAGTAGCCATGACATCTCTTCTCAGAGATAAGCTACCAACGCCCTAGCTAGTTTATTTCCATTCTATCTGTAAGCATATTTCAATCATTTGTTATTAATGAAATGAAGTCTTATTTCCACTGCATCTCTGTGTTTATGTGTATTTTTGTATTTCATTGTGTTCCTACATAAATCCAGATCAATGGTATCAGAGCGGTCTGCTCATTCTCGATCCTTCTTTGCATGTCCCCAATGAGGTCGAGGTATAAGGAATTGGGGCTCGATCTGGTTGAACCTTTGCAAGATCAACCTCGCAAACCCCGATGACCGCCCATGGGGGAAGAAAAGAAAGATGAGGGAGCAGGAGATCCTATCAAAATGTTGCTCGAGGAGGCCCTCGAGAAACAAAGGAATGCGATGATGGAAAACTTTGCCCAGATTCTTCAACGGATTCCCACTTGCGGTGCATCGACATCCAACAACCACTCTGGAGGCGCCACTCCTTTTAAGGTACAAGTAAACTTTGACATTCCCATATTTGAGGGCCAAATAGATGCAGATGTTGTAGATAGATGGTTGAATCTGTTAGAAGGATATTTCTCGGTTCATGACTTTTCCGACCAAGAAAAGATTATTTTCGCACTCCTCAAAGTCGCCCCCCATGTCAAGGACTGGTGGGAAACCTACTCGGAGAAAGAGGGCGAGGGAGAACCCTATCTGTTCTCAGCTGCACCCACTTGGAATTATTTTTGAGATGCCATCAAGGAACAATATTATCCCATGGGGAGCTATGAGGACAAATACATATAATGGACTATGCTGCGGCAGCAAAGGGACCAATATGTGCATGAGATGATGAATATGTTTCATAACTTATGCACAAAGTTGGGTATCAAAGATTCAGAGAAACATTTGGTGTTAAATTACCGCATTTGTCTGCATAGATACATTCAGGAGGAAATGGAGTTCCTCGACATCTCCTCGCTTGGTGTGGCATACCAATATGCTTCCAAGATTGAGCAGAATTTCAAACAGAAGAAGCGAGACTTTGGGTCTGCAAATCAGAAGCAAGGGAAAGGTACCCCCAAACTACAAAACAAAGGACCAAGCCAAGGAGGGGTAGCCCAGGCCAACCCGCCAAAGCCACAAGCAAAGAAAAACACCACGAAGCCAAAAAAGGACACGGGGAAGTGGTGTGAGTTCCATAAGAGCTCCACTCACAACACAAGTGAGTGTCAGGCCAAGCAGTCACTGGTAGCTGAGTTGAAGTCTTCTGAATCGGATGCATGATCCGATTCTGAATCAAAACCTAACAAGGGGAAGGATAGGGGGAAGCAGATTATCGATGTGCAGCCCAATGCCACCGTTGCCACCACGAAGATCCAGAAGGAGGAACCAGAAGATCCAGAGGAGGCAGAGTGTCTCTTCCATTCCAAGATGTGGGTAAAGGGTTCCCCGTTGCAGTTCATTGTCGACAGTGGGAGCCAGAAGAACCTCATATCAGTAGAGGTCATGAAGCGGTTGGGCTTGCCAACCACAGCACGCCCACAACCATACACCATCGGGTGGTTGCACCAAGGACGAGACCTCCCCGTCAGTCAACAATGTTGACTTCCCTACAACATCAAGGCCCTTCACGGATGAGGTATTATGTGACATTGCTCCTCTTGATGTTTATGATGTATTATTAGGCCAACCGTACTTGTGGAAGTGACATGTTGTGTATGATTCCAGGCCTCGTGTTGTTATTATCACTTTGGGAAATAAGTTGTACAGGATACCAGAGATAGCACTGCCTACCACCATCTCTTTGGTTACTGCAAAAAAATGTAGTAAGCTCATTTCCAAAACTAGGAAATTTGTTTTCCTAATGATCCACCCTCAGGGAAAGAGGAAGACGGTGGCCATGACCTCCAAACAGGGCCCCGCTGCACGAAAACAACAGATGGATAAGGTCGTGGATGAGTACGAGGACATCTTCACCTCCCCCGCAGGGGTGCCTCTACACTGCCAGGTCAAGCACCCCATCGATCTGACCCCAGGTGCGCCGCTACCCAATGGACCCATCTGTCGGCGCTTTGTCCTGGAGAATGACGAAATCAAGAGGTAGATTCAGGAGATGTTGCAGAAAGGTCACATCCGACTGAGTTCATCGCCCTGTGGGAGCTCAATCGTGTTGGTGTAGAATAAGGATGGGACTTGGAGACTCTACATTGACTATCAGGCACTCAAAAATATCATTGTCCAGAATAGGTACCTGATCCCATAGATTGATGACCTTTTGGACCAACTCAAGGGGGCAAAATATTTCAGCAAGATTGACTTGAAGTCTGGGTATCACCAGGTACCAATCAAACCCTCTGATGTGTGGAAGACTGCATTCAAATCCAAGGAGGGCCTTTTCGAATGGTTGGTCATGCCTTTCGGGTTGACAAATTCCACTGCAACCTTCATGAGGCTAATGGACGACATCCTGCGGCCATTCACCAACTCATTTGTAGTGGTTTACTTGRATGGCATTATGATCTTCAGCCAGACTTGGGAAGAGAACCTCCACCACATCTGACAGGTCCTCCAAACACTGCAGCAACACAAGTTGTGTGCCAATTTAGAGAAATGCACTTTTGGCATAATCCAGGTTCAGTACCTGGGATACATTATTGATGAGCAGGGGGTGCATGTGGATCCAGCAAAGATCCAAGTCATTTGGGATTGGCCAGCCCCAACCACCCTAACAGAGCTCTGCAACTTTTTAGGTCTTGCCAATCTCTACCGCAGTTTTGTGTTGGGATTCTCTCATATCACTTGGCCCTTGAGTCAAGTCACCAAGGGAGGAGCTAAAGCAAAATTCTTTTGGTCAGAATCTCAACAGAAGGCATTCAGGGAGTTGAAGCATCGCATCTGCTCTGCACCAGTGCTCACATTACCAAACTTGCAACAACCATTTGAGATCGAGACAGATTCCTCTAACTATGCTATTGGGGCAGTCCTTACGCAACATGGGCATCGAGTGGCATATCATAGTGAGACACTTTCCGACACAGTCCGGAAGTATCCCACTTATGACAAAGAAATGTATTCCATTGTGCAGGCTTGTCGGCAATGGAAGCATTACATTTTGGGAAAGGAAACAGTCATCCACATAGACCATCGACCCCTGTAGTTCATACAGACACAAGGGAAGTTGCAGAACGATCACCATCAAAAGTGGTCCACATACCTGCAACAGTTTCATTTGAACATTAAGTACAAAAAAGGAAGCACCAATAATGTTGCAGACTGCCTCAGCCGACCACCCATCATGGCGCTAACCACTGTGCTCAACTCTTGTGGGCACGAGACTTCCAATTTGCCGCTTCTCTACACAAGTGATCTAGAATTTGGCCACACATACAATACACTCTTGGAGGGTAAGCAAGTTCCCATTTTTCACCTCCAGGATGCTCTGCTCTGTCACCTGGGACACCTTTGTGTTCCTTCAAGCGAGCGTGCCAAGATGATTTGGGAGGTGCACTACAGTCGGTTCGCTGGGCATTTCGGGGTCTAGAAAACCATGGCAATACTGCAAAATTATTTCTATTGGCTGAACCTTCGACGAGATGTCGGGAAGTACATCAAGTCCTTCACTGTTTGCGCCATTGCCAAACCGACCATCAAGAAGCAAGGCCTCTATACTCCGCTTCCTACCCCCAGTCGACCTTGGGAATCCATCTCTATGGATTACATGTCGGGCCTTCCTTCTACTAAGCATGGCAATGACTGTGTGTTTGTGGTTGTCGACCGATTCTCGAAGATGTCCATTATGATGGCCTACAAGAAGAATATCACAGCAGAAGCCACTGCTAAACTCTTCTTTGAACGAGTGTGGGTACACTTTGGGATCCCACAGTCTATCATCTCAAATCGAGACAGTAGGTTCCTTAGTACATTTTGGTCCAGCCTCTAGTTGATGCTGGACACCAAGCTCACCAAGTCCACAACTTTCCATCCACAAACTAATGGCCAGACAGAGGTCGTCAACCGGATGATCGTACACATTCTGCACATGTACAATTCAAAGCATCCACGCACATGGGATGAGAGCCTCCCCTATGTACAACACAGCTACAACCAGGCTCTACATAGCTCAACCAGCCACAACCCCTTTCAAGTGGGCTTGGGATTCCATCCACTATGTCCCATTGACATAGCCATGCCATTTGTGGCTACTTAGGAAGATTTAGCTCATGTCTAGTCTGAGGCTGATAAGGAAAAAAACTTCATTGAACACATTCAACACATCCACCAACAGGTTCATGACATCTTGGATAGAGCCAATGCTAAGTACAAGTAGCAACATGATCAACATCAGGTGCCACACAACTTCTAGGTGGGTGACAAAGTGTGGCTGCATTTGCAAAAGGAGCGCCTCGTTGGACCCCACT
>ML778076.1:677289-716022 GCA_009831015.1 Picea engelmannii | reverse complement strand
TATATATATATATATATATATATATATATATATATATAACTAATAATTAATTAATAAAAAATAAATTAAATAAAAACGTATTTACATATAACATTAATTTTATTTACAATTTATAAGAATCATAAAAATTATATATTTTATGTCGAGAATGTGAAAATTGACCAAACTTTTAATCAAGTATATTTTTCAAACCATAAGTCGAAATAAGACGAAACTTGAACTGTTTGAATGCTGGAAACAAAACAAAAGCAATGAAGATGTCAAAACTAAAATCAAATAAAAATGAAAATCTCTCAAAAGAAACCAAACCAAAACATTCTAGAAAGCGATGTTAACAAAATTTTTATGGAGGGACCCATAATAATTTCAAAAAACTTTATGGGGGGTGTTGTGGCCACAACAATTGGAAACATGCTAGGAGAACCAGTTATCTATGGTTTTTATATAATAGGTCTAAATTCATCTGTAGTCAAAAATAAAAGTTTCACAATATTCCCTTTCATTATTCTTTTTTCCATGGGTCCCACATAAGATGGATCAAGTAGTATAAACTCTAAAAATAGTACTTGAAATAAACTTAGTATAAAATAATTAATCCAAATATAGGGAAATGTAATGTTTAAATTTTCTTTCTAGTATTGAATAGAAGCGATAGAACTAAGTATTTTTAAGATTAGTATACATCTACTAAGGTTACCTCTCTTTCTCGACGTTGCTTTGTTGCCAACATGCATGTTCAGTACCGCGACAAAGTTACCTTGATACCATTTATGCATTGACCCATTGCCAGAAAGCATGTTCAGTACCCTGAAAGGTTTGCATACACTTCCCACACCTTATGGTGTTTTCAACTCTCTTATTCCCACCCTTTTGATATACTTAATTGTGAATTTTGTTTACGCAATTGAGTGAAGAGAGTAGGGTGGTACAAGAGGTGTTTTTTATTTAAGAAAATAGATGTGATACTTTATAAATATAAACCCACAAGCTTTTCTCACATCTACCAATATATAATATTTTATTATACTGGTGTGGGATAGGGAGGTATTCAAGGATTTGACTAAAATCGACTCTTTCCTTTAAAAGTTGAGCCATACTACTTAGAAAAAATCTCAGTGTGCCTCCAAAGTCTTTGGGACAGTGTACACGAAATGAAAATTCATAAGAATAGACATTTAGATAAATGAAAACCCATTTAAATAAGAGAATTTATCTTTCCTAGAGTTACCAATTGATGTCACATGGAAAAGATCCACAAATAGATTTTGAAAATATCACAAAATCAAATCCAAGCAAATCAAACTCTAAGCCAAAAGTGAAATCAAACCACTAATCAAAATGTGCAAAATCCATAAAAGGAAATTATAAACTTAAAAGAAAAGACAACCTAATAAGCCATAAAAAATGAAAACTCAAACAAGACAAAAATGAGAAGAGATATCTCAACATAAGAAAAATTGATATGTGTTTTTTCAATTATATTGAGATCATAATTAGTTATGCCTTGGATGATTGTAATGAATTGGACTTTTATTCAAAAGGAAATCCTAACATTAAGAAGGAGAAGTTATGAGCAAAAGATAAAATCACATCAAAATTCCCCATGCCTTGCAAATATCTTACCCCAAAGTTAAAAGTTAATTGAAAATCCTTACCGATCATCTATTCACAAATTCTAGGGTAGACTTTCAATAAGTTTTTAAGAAACTAAAGAACAAGATGTTGAATGAAAACATGGAAAGGTGTAGAGACTCCCTGATATAACTCGTTTACGACCGGAACATCATCACAACTGATTTATTTAAAGAAACCAAAGGAATTTCTAGTCTAATCTATCAGCTAAACCTCCAACGAAATCTTGCAAAACCAAAACTCAGATCAGAAAGTTCTAAATAAAGCTAAACAATGAAATCAGAAAATTACTAAGAGATGAAAATAAATACATGCAATCTTACCTTGAAGAATGTCATATTAGTTTACCTTAGAGATCATGATATCCTCCAAATTTCAAGTTTTAAAGACGTAACTTCTTCTCATGATCAAGGTTTAAAAACATGAAGAAGTTGCGTCTTTATTAAAGTTTACATATGCCTATAATTATCATATTTATTAAACTAACTAAGGCAAGCATCAAGCCTTTTCTAGAAAAAGAAAAACAAATAAAATTAAATTAATATACTTTTACTCCTATCCTACAGGACAATCAGAACTAGGTAAAGTCATATTTCTAGTGTAACCATTCCAGTTTTTTAATTCCTCCACCCATATATAGAGGATGAATCAGTTGCAGAAACTGAAAGAATGATAAACTATCAAAAGAAAAATTAAACCTATTATTTACAAATATTCCTAATAAATACAATAAAGGAAAATTATTTACAGGAAACTTTGCTAAGAAAGAATTCTTCAACCATACTTCAATCCTATCATGAAAGTCCAAATGGTTAATATGAAATACAGTTGAAGTAACTAACCACTTAGAAAATGTATAAGAGTAAATATGTATCACGATATTTACAAAGAAAAGTGTAGAATATTTATTGTGCAATGGAAACTTCTTCAAAAAGGATTCTTCCAACCTAGCTTCAATTAGATTGTAGAAATAAGATTGGAAGTCGTTTGATGTTTGTGAAGATTAAATGGAGAAGAAAAATATCTCATTAAGATCATGATAAGGAAGAATCATATCAAGATCATGATTTGAAGAGTCTAAAAAGGAATTAGTGGATGATGTTTTGTTATTGTTATGAAAGTTTGATATTACTTCATTTTGAATTTCACTTTGAAACTTGGAATTAAAGACATGAGACCTTGATATGACCATCATCTTTCGATGATGTCCTTCAATGTCATTATTATCTAATACATCACCAAAAATGATTTCATCCCTTTCCAAATTACAAACTAATTCATTATTTTTAATGACATAATATGAACTAGGTAAACATGCATGTGAATCATAGCCAGTGTTCATAAAAATATCATTTTCTTGTTTGTAATATTATTATGAATTAAATTGAATATAAATGTTTCCCTCATTCGCATATGCCATTTTTCTATTGCTTTGCATCAACCTAAAATCTGACCATAAAGTAAAAGTATGAATGTCATTATGTAAAGTACAATCATAAAATAAATCTGGATACAAAGAGTAATAACTTTCAGAGTATAAGCAACAAAATGATCCCCTTTTAATAGAAAAATATTCATAAACTACTTCAAAGGAAAATTTATCGTGCAAACTCTGATCTAATGATATGTTATTTGTAACAATGACATGAACTTGTTCGATATTAGAATAAGAAAATGAAAAATAACCATTGATACAACCATCACTTGCACTTTCAATTTCAAGGCCTTTAAGCATTAAGTCTTCTTCCAGCATGTCTCTTTCAACAAGAGTTTCAGTATCATTGTTTAATAAAAGAGTTAAATCCTCAGTTAACTTCTCTTGTTCCTGAAACTTTGTATAACAAAATCCTAACATTTGTTTCCGCATAACAATTTTAGTGTCATCAATGGACTCGATAGACCTTGAATCAACATTAATTAATGGACTAAAATATTTAGTTACATGCATATCATGAAACGAATCATCTTCATGTTTATCATCATTTTCCTGATATTGTGTGTTATAAAGATAATTAATATAGATAAACCAATCTAATGCTTCTTGTCCAGAAGGTTGATATTTATCATGAAATCTAAATAAAATTAACATAAACCTGTAAAATAAATCATCAATGGGCTCACCTTCATGTTTGTGAATATTCTCATGAGCATTAAGAAACAATTCCATGAAATATTTCCATGTGTGAATGGATTTGGTTGGTAACATTTCAAACTAGCTTTGGATCCTTCCCCTTAATGTAGCATAAAAAAATATGCAAATCTCACTTTCATAAAATACATGTAAATGATTGAAAATAAGATTAAAGTCAGAGAAATGATGAGAAGCAAAAGTTTTACCTTCACTGTTAAAGATTAATTTTTGCAAGAGATTGATTGTCTTTCTAGAAAAACTCCTAGAAGGCCTAGGCAAACTGAAAGCATGTTCCAGAATAGTGATATGAGCCATTTAAAAAAAATGAATAAAATTAAAGAAAATAGCTCAAAAGGGATTACTTGTCGATCGACCATCCTTCTAGCGTCAAGCATTTTGATGGCCAAAATTGACCATAATCAACATTGGGGAAATCACCTGGTCATGGTCCCAATTAGGCCTTTATCCATTTCGAATGGTGATTCTGACTTGTTAAAATGGGTCCAATTACCCTTCTCCTAAGACTAACCTAAATTTAATTTAGCCTAATTTATCTTATATGTACAGTTGTCTATGTACAAGGCCTTTAGATTATTAGTGTATGATAATACATTATTATTATTAACGAACTGAAGAGAAAGGAATCACCTATATATTATTACTTTGAAAAAGATGGTCCCCTTAAGATGACAGAAATCAGGGCTCAATCTAGACACACTGAGGCTTTCTCCTATGAAAGGAGACTTAAAGAATGAAAATAATTAAACCTAAATGCAAATGGAGATTAATCCTAAGATGCAAGTGAACAAAAAGAAAACCTATCTTGATTAAAAAAAGGTTAGTCTTACTCCTAATCAAGAAAAAAGTATTTAATAAGAAGGGGAAATCAATAACCCAATTATGCAAGTCATGTAAGGAGTCTTGTAATTTCTTGATTAGCGTTTTGAAAATTCTTTCCTCCTTTACCCATTTGTGATTTTTCACTTGTCAGACTCACTTGTACTTTCTCGCTTTCACTTGTTTTTTTTATATAATGCTCGCTTTGTAGTTTTCAACCTGTTGATGGGAAAAAATGACCATCGTTAGCATTGGGGAAATCACTCGGCCAGGGCCCCAATTAGTCCCTTATAAATTTGGAATAGTGATTCTGACTTGTTAAAATGGATCCATTTACCTTTCTCCTAAGACTAGCCTAAAGTTAATTTATGCTAAGCTATCTTATATGTACAATTGTCTATGTACAAGGCCTTTACGTTTTAGTGTATGATAGTAGATTATTATTATTAACAAACTGAAGAGAAAGGAATCACATGTATGTTATTACTTTGAAAAATATGGTTCCCTCAAGATGACTGAAATCATGATTCAGTCTGGCCACACTGAGGCTTGCTTCCATGAATGGAGACTTAAATAATGAAATTAATTTAACCTAAATGGAAATGCAGAGGCTTGTTTCCATGAAAGGAGACTTAAATAATGAAATTAATTTAACCTAAATGCAAATGCAGATTAATCCTAAGATGCAAGTGAACAAAAAGAAAACCTATCTTGATTATGAAAATGATATCCTTACTCCTAATCAAGAGAAAGTATTTAATAAGAAGGGGAAAAGACTGCAATTGAACTTAGGGTTAAGTTTTACTTGTAAACTCTCAAATTAGTTTGACAATTCACAAGTTGTTGAAACAAATATACAATGAAACATTCTTAATAAATAGTTATTAAAATAATTTTTTTCATATACCCAAATCCAATCGTGTGAATGAATCCATTGTAAGATTTATATCTAACTAAGGAAGTAGTTCCTTTAACTCAATACAAGATATAAGAAGAAAACTTTGTAATTAACCGATAAATAATTATTTAGTAATTCCAAATAAGTCTCCATGAATTCTTCTCAACTCTAGTTGAACCTATCAAGTCCTGCAAAGATAGCTTTAAACAGAATGAAAATTAGCATAAAATTAACAAGACTAACAATAATGTTAATATTGATCAATGATATACTAATTGGCATACAATTGTAACCACTTTAAAAGAAACATCAAAGAAATAATAAAAAGTCAACATATCATATAGAATAGTGTACAAAAGTGAAAACTTATTATCATTATCTCCAAATGTTGTTATGCAGTCCTCTGAAATCTTGAATCCCTTCAAGGATCAATTTACAAAAGTGTATAGCTAACCATTTCAGAAACTCAGAACTTTCCCTTATAGTTTCAAATATGGAACCCCCTAAAATTATTTTCAGAGATATTTATATAATTACATTTCCTCTCCACCTCCAGGTCGAATCCACTATTAGCTAAAGAATTTCAAAATGGAAAAATTCCAAATTATGGAAAATACCCCCTCCCAAAACTCACGATATCTTCCAAAATATGTTTTTTGTTTGAAAAATACTTTGGAGGTTAGCTACATCAACCTCTTTTATAGATTGATTTTCAACCATTTTGAGCGATTCATCATCGTTTGGGTGGAAATGAATATGAAAAATCGCCTCCTGAAAATTGACAGCAACAACAATTCTGAAAATTTATGTTTGAATCCAATTGGATCTCTCCAAAAATATTGATTTTCAGAGGAAACAACTTGTGTGAGAGGTAAATAAATCCGTTCTAGAAGTGGGTTTTCAACCATTTGGTGAAATTATTCTACTATTTTCTGGAAATTGATCTGCAAAATTGCCTCCTGAAGATTGACATGATTTCCAGTCTATCAAAACAAATTAACAAATTAGAATTCAAATTAATAAATTAATAATAAAATCCATGTTGTTCCTTGCTTCATGTAAATATAATCGAGCAATGAAATAATCTGGAAATGAATAAGCAAGGGCCAATTTTCTTGGCCAAAGAAAATCTTCCAACTTAATTTAGAAAACTAATTTTAGTTGTAAATTCGTAGCCTTCACTTATGCTGATTTTTTGAGATAGTAAATCTCCAAATTTCCTTGAATTAATGCTTCCATATTGTTCTCCATGCAAATAGATTTCCAACGAGTGCTTATCTGTCTCATTTCATTGAATAAAACTCAAGATATCACTCGTCAAAGTTGACTCATCAAAACTAATTTAATTTTGTTTTGTTTATAAACATTTATGGGCAGTGTTATTAATTATATATATATATATATATATATATATATATATATATATATATATATATATATATATATATATATATATATATATAAACCTTATTAACTAATAATTAATTAATAAAAAATAAATTAAATAAAACTTATTTACATATAACATTAATTTTATTTACAATTTATAAGAATCATAAAAATTATATATTTTATGCCGAGATTGTGAAAATTGACCAAACTTTTAATCAAGGATATTTTTCAAACCGTAAGTCGAAATAAGACGAAACTTGAACTATTTGAATGCTGGAAACAAAACAAAATCAATGACTATGTCAAAACTAAAATCAAATCAAAATGAAAATCTCTCAAAAGAAACCAAACCAAAACATTCTAGAAAGCGATATTAACAAAATTTATATGGAGGGACCCATAATAATTTCAAAAACAATTATGGGGGGTGTTGTGGCCAAAACAATTGGTGACATGCTAGGAGAACCAGTTATCTATGGTTTTTAGATAATAGGTATAAATTCATCTAGAGTCAAAAATAAAAGTTTCACAATATTTCCTTTCATTATTCTTTTTTCCATGTGTCCCACATAAGATGGATCAAGTAGTATAAACTCTAAAAATAGTACTTGAAATAAACTCAGTCTAAAATAATTAATCCAAATATAGGGAAATGTAATATTTAAATTTTCTTTCTAGTATTGAATAGAAGCAATAGAGCTAAGGACTTTTAAGATTAGTATACATCTACTAAGGTTACCTCTCTTTCTCGACATTGCTTCGTTGCCAGCAGGCATGTTCAGTACCCCGACAAAGTTACCTTGATACCATTTATGCATTGACCCGTTGCCAGAAAGCATGTTCAGTACCCCGACAGGTTTGCATACACTTTCCACACCTTATGGTGTTTTTGTAACGACCCCAATCGTTACGACTACACGCGAAGAAGAAAGTGCAAACTGTTTTTTTTGGCAGGAAGGAAAAGACAACAACGGTTAAACCACACCACCTAACAACGAACACCCGTGCGTAGGTCAGTCAACAAACAACAACAACGACTCAACAACTAGCACAAAAATCATTGGGCGACACAAGCATAAATCAACAGATAGAAATGACTACCCACCCGACTCAACATGACAATGCCTACAAGCTAAGGGACAACATCGACCATCCCGATACAACGACCTCGACAACCAGTAACTAGAACCTCAATGGTGCACAACCAAGTGCATGAAGGCATTACAACCCAAGCACCAACACAAACTTACAATGATCACTCACACCCACAACGATAAACACAGACTTCGGCCATTGTTATCCTTCATCTCTATCCAATAGGGCGCGCCATGATCCCCTCATCACGGTTCTTGCTGCCCCAGGTGATGGAAATGACAATAACCTTGGCACAACGTAACCTATCTGGACCGAGGACTCTAGATGAATCCAATGCGCAAGGAGTCGGGTTACTGACAAGAAGAATATTGATCCCAACACCCAATCGACAGGTCCACAAGACGACTATGACAATCATACACCATAATAACTTCCTGGCGCAACCGGTAATCTGTACATAAAAATATTGTCAGTGAAAAAAAAAAAATCATTGCAACTATTCCCCAAGTCCAAGATCAGACAAGTATCAAGCAATAAGAACATTCCTTTTTTTCTTAAATCTGGAAATGCTATATTTTAAAGACACCCAAAAAGGTGCTAACTGTAATGATATAAATATCGATAATCTGATCACATCTGGAAGAAAAATACTATCATTACCTATTAAAATTGCTAATTACACAACACATACCACACATCTACAAACTATTTGTAAACAAAGTATCATTTCTATCTAACTTGGTTCTTTACCCTTTCGCTACCCATACAAAAGAGCTAATTAATGAAATTGACAGTGATGACATACCAAGGACATTAACGTCTAAAAGTGAGACAGACCGTTATTGAGGTAAGATAGTGATAAAAAGTGATGAAATAAATTTTAGGATATAATCTGTTGAAGACCTGACAACGCTGGGTGAATTATGATACAACTGTGCCTTTAAGAACAAGCGTTTCCATCTAATTATGGCGTTATCTATCAACAATAAAAATGTTGCCATCTAATTATGGCACTATCTATCAACAATAAAAATGTTGACATCTAATTATGGTGCTATCTATCAACAATATGGGTGGAAACATAGTCAATCACAACCGAATCAACATTGTTTGCCCCGTAGCTCCCCGTTTTCATTCGCCCACCAAAAACGCTGACGTCCACCTGCAAAATGCGACCATTACACCTGTAGAAACGCAACGTTACCCAAGACAAACACATCCAGTACACAAATGGAACACAACCATTAGGTAGCATTATGCTGTCCGAAATCATAATAATACAACATTGGAACTTGCACTCACAAAAGGTAAGGTAATTCGATTTCGCAGTCAATGGAATCACGTAAAGTCATAGTCTCAGTTATAATTGAAAAATGATCATTGGAATTTGTACTCAAGGCAAGTAATGGTCGGTTAAAATCACGATTAATGGAATAGGTGAGACCACTGGGGTAACCTCAAGGATATCACTGTGTTAATTAAGACATATCCGTAACCAAGTACATCGTTGGGCATTTTTTTTATAAGGAAATTACAATAGCACTATTAAGAAAATCATTGTGCAAGTATTTAAGGAAGAATGATTCACTACATAAGAAGTAGAGTCAGAAGGCGAATGGAAATCACTTCCTGAGATCTAGGTTCTAATTACATCATCTACAGGGGCATACATACGTCGTTGGGTAGGAATCAAGAACACAGTATGAATCTGTGAATGCGTTAGGCAATAACATTAACTCTGTAACAAACTATATCCCTATGCATAAAATAAAGAAAAAACAATAACTGTATATCGCTGGGCATAAAACTATGTCTATCATTCGGATGGTCTTTTAGCCAGAGATAATCGTAACACCATTTTAAAGAAATAACAGTATTAAACACTGTATCAAATCATTTTCCAGATATCATAAATGTTGAGTTTTAATCATAAGAAGGGCGTTGAGTTAAGTCGACATCAAGGTAATACATAAATTGCAAAGAAAAACAATTCTGAAGCAGGAAAACGCAGAGCAATTCGCCTTAAATTAAATCCAACGCAGAGGGAAAATTTGCCAGGAATTTAAGTCGTAATGCAAAGAAAAAAAGTATGCATGCCAGATGTATGATAATGCAGGCATAACGTATAATATAGATCGCAGTGTAAAAAGAATTAAACACGGTCCAGTGTGGCCAGAGGCAGAGTAACTTCGTCATCCAAGGTAAATAATCGTAGAGGGGAAATCACAGACTGAATGCATAAAAAAAAAAACCACACAGTAAATTCACCAGGAATGCATTAAAAACGTAGACTTAATTCATTTCCAGGAAGGGTATTAAAACGCAGAGTTACTTCTATCCATCAATGCATAAAAATGCAGAGTTAAATTATTCATCAATGCATAAAACGCAGAGTTAAATTTATCCATGAATGAAACACATTCAAGAATGTAAAAAAGCAGAGATTGGGCCTTCAACTTATAGGTTATCAATCAAGGAAAAACATGGATAATCCTTCATGGAGACACAAGGGTTTTCGGACTTTAGGCAATCAGACTCAGAGGTACTCAATCACCAGAAGGCGCAATCACCACCAAACAACCAAGAACAATCATCAGGGGCAGACAAATGGGAAACACATCCTTCTCTCCTCATCCACACATAGAAAAGTAGGGCATTTGAATCTATAGGTCATTGTGCACCGAAGTGAAGACTGACGATTTGGCTCCTGACTGACTACTCAGGCGTGAACTGAAGAGCTAGGGACGAATATGAAAAGTGAAAAAATTCACAACAATCAACAACCAGAGGGCAGTCTCAACACGCAGGGATCGAAGCCAAGGGAATTAATCAACAACGAGCTTAAAGATATGGGGGGATTTAATTATCAACTAAAACGCTAAGTCAATCATTTTCTTTACCCAATTAAAAATACATAACTAAAAGCGTAAGTATACTAATAATCTATCATGCATAAATAAAGGAAGCGTACCATAGACCAAGTCGCCTACTTTGAGTTGTTGTCCCGCGCGCTCCATGCAGCTCCCGCTTGTTGGCTGATGAGACTTCACCAGTAGCTCCCAGCCAAAGCTAGGGGTACTCTTCTTCCCCCTTAGCCCCTCGAGTTGCAAAGGGGCCATGCACACTAACCAGAGAATCAACTAACTCCAAGCTCGCCTTGCAAGGCCGAGCTACCACTCCTCACCGTGCGGGGTATCCCAACTCCCACAAGCTAAGTTAGTCAAGTCTAAAATTCTGCATCATAACATTACGCATAATAGAAGAGATCCATCATCCTTCTCCTCCCTCCATTATATAGAGTTTCGAAGTCCTTTACTTTCCCAAAATCCCATTTAATTTAATGTTTAATAATTTAATTCATAAAAATCCTCCCCATACATGTGTCACCCATCCCCTTCATTCCTCCATAAATTAATTTCATTAATTAATTAATTACCCCTACTTCCCTCACCCACCTAAAAGCACTCTTAGAATCGATCCTAGGTGTCCCCATATTCCCTTACAAGTTTTAATGACTTTCCCCCTTACTAATTTACTAGTTGAGTTTAATTTAGAAAGTTCTTAAATGCTAGATACCTTACTAAGTTAGACTTTCTGCTTTTTCCTTGTGTTTCCCCTTTCTTTTTATGTTTCCCTCTTTTTCCTAGTTTCCTAATTCTTTTAAATTTCCCTCTTTCCCTTTTCATTTAAAACTCAAATTGGCAGGTGTAGAAAATTAACATTTTCCCCTTTTCCTTTTTAATTAATAAATTTTAATTGACAAAAGTGACAAAACAATTATTCCCCTTTTTCCCCTTTTTAAATTTTATCCCCCAAAGGATTTTTATAAATTAAATGAATTACTTACCCCCTTCGCGTCACATGATTAATGATGAATATCATTATTATTTATTTATTTTTATTTTTATTTTTATATAAATAGATAAAAAAAAAATTATCACAAGTATCACTTAGACCTAGACTTTATTTTCCTAGGTTGGGTTACATTTTATTCGTGGAAATGTTTTAAATATTTCTTATCACATTATTCGTCCTAAGGCCATCTAGGTTTATCCATTTATTAATTAACAACGCGACGTGCCCTTCAGGACGCACTAGGTTCTCTAAGGGTGCCACTCGCCTCATTATGTTTCTCATGCGCGGCGTGCTCTTCAGGACGCACTACGTGCTCCAAGAGTGCCACTCACCTCTTTCCATTTTTCTTGCGTGATGTTCCCTTCAGGACACAATATGTGCTCCAAGGGTGCCACTCACCTCTTGACTTACTTGGTAGACATCAAAAACCCCTGGAGTCAATAATCCGCCAGGTGATCTTGTGGGAGACTAAGGGCCTCTAAGGAATAAGGCCCCTTCCTTATTGTGCGCCCCTTAGAATCATCGTGAGTGACTGTCATAGTCGTCCCTCATGACATCATGGGTCTTCTTGAACTAGGTAATCGTTAACCTACAGTTCAAGCCACGGTGGGAGTGCTAGTAGGTTGTGGCAGGGCTGTTGTCCACACCTCTCCCTCAACGTCTTTGGTAGTCATGCGTGACCCCTCTACTCCACATGTGAGTCTGGTCGACAAGATATCGTCAGCCTACATCATCAACGAATCATGTCATAAATATATCCATAATCATATCATCTAATCAGATGCACATATGTCATATATACAACAATCAAACCCCAATAGTCCACTCCCTGACTCGATTCGGAGTCCAAGGGTTCCATCGATGCCTCTGCATCCTCGAGGTCCAAAATCCTGCACACTTAGGAAAACCGAGTCAATAGAACCTGTCTATGTCAATGCAAAAAAATAACATGTCATCAATTCGTAACGCCTCATAATCAGAATCAATTTCCCAAAAGTATAATAATCTGGATCACTTGCGAGCAAGTTTCCTCAAAGAATAAGTTTTCTTAGTGCGCGCAAGAGAAGGATGTTACATACACCCCCTCTTGGTCTAAACTTCGTCTCGAAGTTTCACAGTATATAAGTGCCGAACTAATGGGTGTCATTGTATCATAATTCTATATATCAAGCAAAAATGGAAACTGTTGACGCATATCATATGCGTCCTCCGAGGTCGCCGAGTGCGGACTATAGTTGTCCCACTGGACCTTGACCTCATCTATTGTTCGATGTTGTAGCTATCAAATGCGATTATCCAAGATTTGGATCGGCTTAGCCATGAGCGCACCCTCATCCGACACCCGCAAGGGGCCCAAGTCAAAACATGTGTAGGATCACTAATTATAAAGTCTCAAATAGAGACGTGAAAGACATCATGCATATGCCTCAAGAATCAAGAAATACTATTCAATAGGCCACGGGCCCCTCCCTCTCCTCAATCTTGAAAGGTCTCACAAACCTAGGAGAGAGTTTAGCTCCCTTATTAAACTTGATCAAATTCCCATGTGGTTTTACCCGCAAGAAGACTTGATCACCAACTTCGTAACTACGGTCGACACAGTGCGCATCGACATAACTCTTATGTTGATCCTGTGCTTCTTTAATCCTAGATTTATTATTTTCATTTTCTCTTCCATTTCTTGGATCTCTTTTGGTTCTACCGGGACCCTATCCTCAAGATGATCCCCACTCAAAGGCATCTGACATGGTCACCCGTAAAGAAACTTGAAAGGTGCCATCTTAATAGTGCTTTGGTAACTGTTGTTATAAGTGAATTCCACCAGTGGCAATAATTCTTCCCAACGCTTTTGTTGATCCATCACATAAATGTGCAACATGTCCTCCAAGGTCTAGTTCATTCGTTCGGTCTGCCCGTCAGTCTTCGGGTGATACGTAGTACTAAAGTTAAGTTTTGTTCCCAAGGCCTCTTGGAAACTATCCCAAAATCGTCCAGTAAACATCGATCCTTGATCAGATATAATCCTCTTAGGCACGCCATGCAGCCTCACAATATCGCTGATGAAAACTCTAGCTATGTCAGGTGCCTAATACATCGTACGCACAGGAATAAAATGAGCACTCTTCATCAGAGTGTCGACTACTACGAAAATCGAGTCATGTCTCCTTGCCGTCAGTGGCATTCCAACAATAAAATCCATCGAAATAACCTCCCATTTCGATTCTGGAATGGCGTGTGGTTGTAGTAATCCTGCTAGATGTCTATGTTCAGCCTTTGCCTACTGACATTTTAGACATCCAGCCACATAGTTGAATATGTCTGCCTTCATTCTTTTCCAGAAGAATAAAGGTTTAAGGTCTGCCCTCATCTTCATGACTCCTAGGTGAGCCATGTATACTGCTCTATGAGCCTCGTTTAGGATCAAGCCCCTAAACTCATCATTCGATGGTACGTAAATCCAATTTTTAAACCTCAATAATCTATCGTCATCAAACATAAATCCTTCAAATCTTGGTACCATCATTGTGTTTTGTTTGATAAAATCCTTGACCTCTTTGTACTAGTCATCATCACGCTGTAAAGTAAGAATATTTTCACGTAGATTTTTCTGAAGAGGCAACACCGAAAAGATGTGTGGTCTTCGACTCAATGCATATAATACTCGGTTCATTGTTCCTTTTATGTAAGAAATATCGAAATCATACTCGCTAAGCAGTTATGACCAACGTCGTTGTCGCACGTTTAGGTCACTTTGCGTAAAGATGTGTTGTAGTCCACAGTGCTCCATCTTTAGTTCAATTTTTTTCCCAACAAGGTAGTGTCTCCAAACCTTCAAGGCATATACAAAGGCTAACAACTACAAATCATGTGTCACATAGTTTTCCTCATACCTTATCAGTTTCCTCGAGATGTAAGCGATCAATCGATCATCTTGCATCAATAATCCACCTAAGCCTTCCTTGGATGCATTAGTGCATACCAATAATTCCGTTCCCATGTTAGGGACATTCAGTATCGGTGTTTTTTTCAACAACTCTTTGAGCCTCCGAAATGCTTCCGCGCATTTATCGCTCCAAACAAACTTCATGTTCTTCTTCTGCAATTTTATGATCGGATTTTCTATCTTCAAAAATCCCTAGATGAACCGTCAATAGTATCCTTCTAAACCCATGAAGCTACACACTTTTGGAACATTCATTGATGTAGGCCACTCCATAATAGCCTTGACCTTTGTTGGATCCACGATGATACCTTCGTCAGAGATGACATGCCTTAAGTAGTGAATCTTCGATTGATAAAATGAGCATTTGGACAACTTCCCATACAATTTGTTCTCTCGCAGACACTGTAGTACCATGCGCAAGTGCTCTTCATGCTCCTTCGTCGTCCGAGAGTAAATAAAAATATCATCAATGAATACTTGGATGAACTTGTCCAAGTACTCGCGGAACACCGCGTTCATCAAACTCATAAATACCCTTGGGGCGTTTTTCAGTCCAAATGGTAAAACAATAAACTCGTAATGTCCAAACCTTGTCTTAAAGGCAGTCTTAGGGACATCATCCTCCTTGATCCATAACTGGTGATACCCTCATCTCAAATCGATCTTTGAGAACATTGTTGCACCCTTCATCTAATCAAACAGATCATCCATCCTCGACAACATATATTGATTCTTGATCGTTTCCTTGTTCAATTGATGGTAGTCAATGCAGAGCCTCCACGACCCATCCTTCTTTTGTATGAAAATAATAGGCGCACCCCATGGTGACGCACTTGGACGTATAAGTCCCAGGCCGAGCGACTCCTTCAGTGCATCTCAACTCCTGTAACTCTAGGGTCGACATACGATAAGGCGTTCTCGCTACCGGTTCAATCCCCGGTTTCAGGTCTATGGTAAACTCCAATTCCCTCTCTGGAGGCATCCCAGGTAAATCCTTCGGGAAGACGTCTACAACTCTCTCACCACCGAAAGGTGTTCTAGACCTTCCTCTACTCCCTTCTCATTCAACGCAAGGATCACATAAATCTTACATCCCTTGCGCATGCTCTTCCGTAACTGCAAGGAAGAGAAAAAAATCAGGGAAACTCCCTGGTTCTGACCTACAATCACACATCTCTATTCCTCATCATCGACCAAGCTCAACCATTTCATCGTATAGTTGAGTATCACCTCATGCGATTCCAACTAGTCCATACCGATCACGACGTCATAAGATCCTAATATCGTGACGTACAGATTGGCCCTGGTGACAAACTCTCCCAAGTTAAGGGTACAACCTATAAACTTTCCTCCAACATTATGTTTGGCTTCTGAAGCCATCTCTACAAGGCTTAACTCATCAGGTTCAACTACCTTTACCTTAATCCTTTTTAGCGATGCACCAGAAATGAAACTCTCAGTAGCATCGGGATCTATCAAATACTAAGGGTCTAGTCAACGACGGTACCTAACGTCTCAAGCACAGTTGACTGGTGCTCTACCTGGCGGTTATTCACCACTGCAAGAGTCCGATGGGCCTTGCCAAAAACTCCCACAGTAGTGGGTCTGGCTGATCCAGATGTGTCGACCCTTTCCCCTGGGAAAGAATGTTGGTACTGTGGCACCCCACAATCCAACACACTTTATTCAATTCAGTATTCTTGGTACTCGAAGTAGAAGCTAAATTCTAACAATACGGCCAAACTCGAACTTCTTGACCTTAAGTTTCTAGGTAATTTGGTGTGGAGCATACCGATGTAGCTCAAAAACGGGCCTCGTACTCGGGCACCATGCGGCTTCCTTGTTGCAATGCGTTGAACTCATTGAGATGACACTCAACGAATTCCTCAGGAAGATACCTCTCCTGGAACCATTCCTTCAACAATTACCATGACATGTCTTCGACGGTCATGTTCTCATGTGGCAGGAGCGTCTTCCGCCATAGAAGCACGCTCCCATTTAGTTGAAAGACCACCATGCGTACCTTCATGCTGGAGGTCTTAATCGTGAAGGGTGAAGCACAAATCCTTTCCCTACAATCATGCCTCGACGACACAACATCCACAACTCTCGTGGACTCAAGAACTCAACTCTCTCGAGTTCTCGGTGGATGCAACGATACTGGCTAGGGCGCGTCGTAGACCCTCAGTGGTACAGGTGCCCTAGCCTCATCTTACTACCGATGGTGAATCAAGGCCCATGGAAATTACCTAGAAGGGCCTTTCCTTACCATCATCATCCCTTAAAACAAGCGAATCTAGCCCAAGGACTTGTTCTTCCCCTTGGGGGTTCGACTCCGAGGGTGCGGGAACTTCTGGAGGCATTGCAACTCTTCCACGACACCATGTTGTGAACCTCTAAGGCGTCCTCTAAATGCGATCACCACCAAGACACGTTAAGGTTTTTAATTAACGCAAGGGTTAATACTCACGGGTTTACTGCAGTGGAAATCCTGGCGATCCACAGTTGCAGGGTTGAACCCGCTTTGATACCATATGTAATGACCCCAATCGTTACGACTACACGTGAAGAAGAAAGACGACAACGGTTGAACCACACCACCTGACGACGAACACCCACGTGCAGGTCAGTCAATAGACAACAACAATGACTCAACAATTAGCACAATGAGCACTGGGTGACACAAGCGTAAATCAATAGATAGAAATGACTACCCGCCCGACTCAACATGACAACGCCTACAAGATAAGGGACAACAACCACCATCCCAACACAACGACCTCGAAAGCTAGTAACTAGAACCTTAATGGCGTGCAAGCAAGCGCATGAAGGCGTTACAACCCAAATGCCAACACGAACTTACAATGATCACCCACACCCACAACAGGAAACACAGACTCTGACCATTATTATCCTTCATCTCTATCCAATAGAGCATGCCATGATCCCCTCATCACGGATCATGTCACCCCAGGTGATGGATGCGACAATAACCCTGGTGCAACGTAACCTATCTGGACCGAGGAATCTAGATGAATCCAACGTGCAAGGAGTCAAGTTACTAACAAGAAGACTACTGATCCCAACACCCAATTGATAGTTCCACGAGACGACTATGACAATCATATGCCTCAATAGCTTCCTGGCGCAACCGATAATCTGTACATAAAAACATTGTCATTGAAAAACAAAAAAAAATTGCAACTATTCCCCAAGTCCAAGATCAGACAAGTATCTTCCTAAGGAGGAAATCGCTATCGTTAAACTGGAACTATGGAACATGTCTTCAAGAAATAAGAACATTCCTTTTTTTCTTAAATCTGGAAACACTATATTTTAAAGACACCCAAAAAGGTGCTAACTGTAATGATCTAAATATCAATAATCTGATCACATCAGGAAGAAAAACATTGTCATTACCTATTAAAATTGCTAATTACACAACGCATACCACGCATCTACAAACTATTTGTAAACAAAGTATCATTTCTATCTAACTTGGTTCTTTAGCCTTTCATTGCCCATACAAAAGAGCTAATTAATGAAATTGACAGTGATGACATACCAAGGACATTAACATCTAAAATTGAGACAGACCATTACTGAGGTAAGATAGTGATAAATAGTGATGAAATAAATTTTAGGATAAAATCCGTCGAAGACCTGATAGCGTTGGGCGAGCTCGGTGAATTATGATACAACTCTGCCTTTAAAAAAAAGCGTTGCCATCTAATTATGGCACTACCTATCAACAACAAAAACATTGCCATCTAATTATGGTTCTATCTATCAACAATATGGATGGAAACACAGTCAGTCACAACTAAATCAACATTGTTTGCCCCATAGCTCCTCGATGTCATTCGCCCACCAAAAACGTCGACGTCCACTTGCAAAACATGGCCATTACACCTGTAGAAATGCAACGTTACCCAAGACAAACACATCTAGTACACAAGTGGAACGCAACCATTAGGTAACATTATGCTGTCTGAAATCATAATAATACAGCATTGGAACTTGCACTCACAAAAGGTAAGGTAATTCAAGTTCGCGGTCAATGGAATAAGGTAAAGTCGTAGTCTCAGTTATAATAAAAGAATGAGCACTAGAATTTGTACTCAAGGCAGGTAATGGTCGGTTAAACTCGCGATTAATGGAATAGGTGAGACCGTTGGGGTAACCTCAAGGAGATCGTTGTGTTAATTAAGACAGATCTGTAACCAAGTATATCGCTGGGCATTTTTTTTATAGGGAAATTACAATAACACTATTAAGAAAATCATTGTGCAAGTATTTAAGGAAGAACGATTCACTACATAAGAAGAAGAGTCAGAAGGCGGATGGAAATCACTTCCTGAGATCCAGGTTCTAATTACATCATCTACAGGGGCATACATATGTCGTTGGGCAGGAATCAAGAACACGGTATGACTCTGTGTGCACGTTAGGTAATAACATTAACTCCGTAACAGACTATATCCTTATGCATAAAATAAAGAAACAACAATAATTGTATATCGTTGGGTATAAAACTATGCCTATCATTCGAATGGTGTTTTAGACAGAGATAATCGTAACACCATTTTAAAGAAATAGCAGTATTAAACACTATATCAAATCGTTTTCCAGATATCATAAATGATGAGTTTTAATCATTAGAAGGGCACTGAGTTAAGTCGACATCAAGGTAATACATAAATTGCAGAGAAAAACAATTATGAAGCAGAAAAACACAGAGCAATTCACCTTAAATTAAATCCAACACAGAGGGACAATTTGCTAGGAACTTAAGTCATAATGCAAAAAAAAAAAGAATGCAAGCCAGAAGTATGATAACCCAGGCATAAGATACAATACAGATCGCAGTGTAAAAAGAATTAAACATAGTCCAGTGTGGCCAAAGGCAGAGTAACTTCATCATCCAAGGTAAATAATCGTAGAGGGGAAATCGCAGACCAGATGCATAAAAAAAAAACCCACATAGTAAATTCCCCAGGAATGCATTAAAAACGCAGACTTAAGTCATTTCCAGGAAGGGTATTAAAACACATAGTTACTTCTATCCATCAATGCATAAAAACGAGTTAAATTATTCATCAATGCATAAAACTCAAAGTTAAATTTATCCATCAATGAAACACATTCAAGAATGTAAAAATGCAGAGATTGGGCCTTCAACTCAGAGGTTATCAATCAAGGAAAAATAGGGATAATCCTTCACGGAAACGCAAGTGTTTTTGGAGTTTAGGTAATCACACACAGATGTACTCAATTTCCAAAAGGTTCAATGACCACCAAACAACCAAGAACAATCATCAGGGGAAGATGACTGGGCAACACATCCTTCGCTCCTCATCCACACACATAAAAACAGGGCATTTGAATCTATAGGTCGCTGTGCACCGAAGTGACGACCGTCGATTCAGCTCTTGGATGACTGCTTAGGCATGGATTGAAGAGCTAGGGATGAAGACAAAAAGTGAAAAACTTCACAACAATCAACAACCATAGGGCAGTCTCAACATGTAGGGATCGAAGCCAAGGGAATCAATCAACAACGAGCTTAAGGCTATGGGGGGATTCAGTTATCAACTAAAACGCTAAGTCAATCATTTTCTTTACCCAATTAAAAATATAGAACTAAAAGCATAAGTATACTAATAATCTATCATGCAGAAATAAAGGAAGCACACCGTAGACCAAGTTGTCCGCTCTGAGTTGTTGTCCCGTGTGCTCTGTGCATCTTTCTCTTGCCGACCGATGAGACTTCACCGGTACCTCCCAGCCACTGCTAGGGGTACTCTTCTTCCCCCTTAGCCTCCCAAGTCGCAAAGGGGCCACGCACACTAACCAGAGAATCAACTAGCTCCTAGCTCGCTTCGCAAGGCCGATCTACCACTCCTCACCGAGATGGCTATCCCAACTCCCATAAGCTAAGTCAGTCAAGTCTAAAATTCCGCAGCGTAACGTTATGCATAATAGAAGAGATCCATCATCCTTCTCCTCCCTCCATTATATAGAGTTTCAAAGTCCTTTACTTTCCCAAAATCTCATTTAATTTAATGTTTAATAATTTAATTCTTAAAAATCCTCCACGTACATGTTTCACCCATCCCATTCATTCCTACATAAATTAATTTCATTAATTAATTAATTACCCCTATTTCCCTCACCCACCTAAAATCACTCCTAGAATCGCTCCTAGGTGTCCCCATATTCCCTTACAAGTTTTAATGACTTTCCCCCTTACTAATTTACTAGTTGAGTTTAATTTAGAAAGTTCTTAAATGCTAGATATCTTACTAAGTTAGATTTTTTGCTTTGTCCTTGTGTTTCCCCTTTCTTTTTATGTTTCCTGCATTTTCCTAGTTTCCTAATTCTTTTAAATTTCCCTCTTTCCCTTTTCATTTAAAACTCAAATTGGCAGGTGTAGAAAATTAACCTTTTCCCCTTTTCCTTTTTAATTAATAAATTTTAATTAACATAAGTGACAAAACAAGTATTCCCCTTTTTCCCCTTTTTAAATTTTATCCCCCAAAGGATTTTTATAAATTAAATGAATTACTTACCCCCTTCTCGTCACATGATTAATGATGAATATCATTATTATTTATTTATTTTTATTTTTATATAAATAGATAAGTTTTTTTTTTATCACAAGTATCACTTAGACCTAGACTTTATTTTCCTAGGTTGGGCGACATTTTATTCGGGGAAATGTTTTAAATATTTCTTATCACGTTATTCATCCTAAGGCCATCTTGGTTTATCTATTTATTAATTAACAATGAGACATTCCCTTCAAGACGCAATAGGTGCTCCAAGGGTGCCACTTGCCTCATTCTGTTTCTCCTGTGCAACGTGCCCTTCAGGACGCACTACATGCTCCAAGGGTGCCACTCACCTCTTTCCATTTTTCTTGTGCGACATGCCCTTCAGAACGCACTATGTGCTCCAAGGGTGCCACTCGCCTCTTGACTGACTTGGTAGACATCAAAAACCCCTAGAGTCAATAATCTGCTAGGTGATCTTATGGGAGACTAAGGGTCTCTAAGGAATAAGGCCCCTTCCTTATTCTGCACCCCTTAGAATCATCGTGAGTAACTGTCGCAGTCGGCCCTCAAAACATCGTGGGTCTTCTTGAACTAGGTAATCATTAACCTACAGTTCAAGCCACAGAGGGAGTGCTAGTAGGTTGTGGCAGGGTTGTTGTCCACACCTCTCCCTCAATGTCTCTGGTAGTTGTGCGTGACACCTCTACTCCACATGTGAGTCTGGTCGGCAAGATATCGTCAGCCTCCATCATCAACAAATCATGTCAGAAATATATCCATAATCATATCATCTAATCAGATGCACAAATGTCATATATACAACAATCCAGCCCGAATAGTCCACTCCCTTACTCGATCCAGCTTCCAAGGGTTCCATCAATTCCTCTGCATCCTCGAGGTCCAAAATCCTACACACTTAGGAAAACCAAGTCAATAGCACATGTCTATGTCAATGCAGCAAAATAACATGTCATCAATTCATAACGCCTCATAATCATAATCAAATGCCCAAAAGTATAATAATCCGGATCACTTGCGAGCAAGTGTTCTCAAAGAATAAGTTTTCTCAGTGTGCGCAAGAGAGGGATGTTACAGTTTTCAACTTTCTTATTCCCACCCTTTTGATATACTTAATTGTGAATGTTGTTTACCCAATTGAGTGAAGAGAGTGGGGAGGTACAAGCGGTGTATTTTATTTAAGAAAGTAGATGTGATACTTGATAAATATAACCCCAAAATATTTTCTCACATCTACCAATATATAATATTTTATTATACTGTGGAGGGGATAGGGAGGGATTCAAGGTTTGACTAAAATCGACTCTTTCCTTTAAAATTTGAGCCATACTACTTAGAAAAAATCTCAGTGTGCCTCCAAAGTCTTTGGGACAGTGTACACGAAATCAAACTTCATAAGAATAGACATTTAGATAAATGAAAACCCATTTAAATAAGAGAATTTAGCTTTCCTAGAGTTACCAATTGATGTCACATGGAAAAGATCCCTAAATAGATTTTGAAAATATCACAAAATCAAATCCAAGCAAATCAAACACTAAGCCAAAAGTGAAATCAAACCACAAATCAAAATGTGCAAACTCCATAAAAGGAAATTATAAACTTAAAAGAAAAGACAACCTAGTAAGCCATAAAAAAGAAAACTCAAACAAGACAAAAATGAGAAGAGATATCTCAACATAAGAAAAAATGATAAGTGTTTTTTCAATTATATTGAGATCATAATTAGTTATGCCTTGGATGATTGTAATGAATTGGACTTTTATTCAAAACGAAATCTTAAAATTAAGAAGGAGCAGTTATGAGCAAAAGATAAAATCACATCAAAATTCCCCATGCCTTGCAAATATCTTACCCCAAAGTTAAAAGTTAATTGAAAATCCTTATCGATCATCTATTCACAAATTCTAGGGTAGACTTTCAATAAGTTTTTAAGAAACTAAAGAACAAGATGTTGAATGAAAACATGGAGAGGTGTAGAGAATCTCTGATATAACTCGTTTGCAACTAGAACATCATCACAACTTCTTTATTCAAAGAAACCAAAGGAATTTCTAATCTAAGCTATCAGCTAAACCTCCAACGAAAACCTGCAAAACCAAAACTCAAATCAGAAAGTTCTAAATAAAGCTAAAAAATGAAATCAGAAAATTACTAAGAGATGAAAATAAACACATGCAATCTTACCTTGAAGAATTCCATATTAGTTTACCTTAGAGATTATTATATCCTCCAAAGTTCAAGTTTTAAAGAAGTAACTTCTTCTCATGATCAAGGTTTAAAAACATGAAGAAGTAGTGTCTTTATTAAAGTTTGCATATGCCTATAATTATCAGATTTATTAAACTAACTAAGGTAAGCATCAAGCCTTTTCTAGAAAAAGAAAAACAAATAAAACTAAATTAATCTACTTCTATTCCTATCCTATGGGACAATCGGAACTAGGTAAAGTCATATTTCTAGTGTAACCATTCCGGTTTTCTAATTCCTGCAGCCATATATAGAGGATGAATCAGTTGCAAAAACTGAAAGAATGATAAACTATCAAAACAAAAATTAAACCTATTATTTACAAATATTTCTAATAAATACAATAAAGGAAAATTATTTACAGGACACTTTGCTAAGAAAGAATTATCCAACTATACTTCAATCCTATCATGAAAGTCCAAATGGTTAATATGAAATACAATTGAAGTAACTAACCACTTAGAAAATGTATAAGAGTAAATATGTATCATGATATATACAAAGAAAAGTGTAGAAGATTTATTGTACAATGGAAACTTCTTCAAAAAGGATTCTTCCTACCTAGCTTCAATTAGATCATAGAAATAAGACTAGAAGTCGTTTGATGTTTGTGACGATTAAATGGAGAAGAAAAATATCTCATTAAGATCATGATAAGGAAGAATCCTATCAGGATCATGATTTGAAGAGTCAGAAAAGGAATTAGTGGATGATGTTTTGTTATTGTTATGAAAGTTTGATATTACTTCATTTTGTATTTCACATTCAAACTTGGAATTAAAGACATGAGACCCTGATATGACCACCATCTTTCGATGAAGTCCTTTAGTGTCATTATTATCTAATGCATCACCAAAAATGATTTCATCCCTTTCCAACTTAAAAACTAATTCATTATTTTTAATGACATAATATGAACTAGGTAAACATGCATGTGAATCATAGCCAGTGTTCATAAAAATATCATTTTCTTGTTTGCAATATTGTTATGAATTAAATTGAATAGAAATGTTTCCCTCATTTGCATATGCCATTTTTCTATTGCTTTGCATCAACCTAAAATCTAACCATAAAGTAAAAGTATGAATGCCATTATGTAAAGTACAATCATAAAATAAATTTGGATACAAAGAGTAATAACTTTCAGAGTATAAGCAACAAAATGATTCCTTTTTAATAGAAAAATATTCATAAACTGCTTCAAAGGAAAACTTATTGTGCAAACTCTGATCTAATGATATGTTATTTGTAACAGTGACATGAACTTGTTTGATATTAGAATAAGAAAATTCAAAATTACCATTGATACAACCATCACTTGCACTTTCAATTTCAAGGCCTTTAAGCATTAAGTCTTCTTCCACCATGTCTCTTTCAACAAGAGTTTCAATATCATTTTTTAATAAAAGAGTTAAATCCTCAGATACTTTATCTTGTTCCTGAAACTTTTTATAACAAAATCCTAACATTTGTTGTCGCATAACAATTTTAGTGTTATCAATGGACTCGATAGACCTTGGATCAACATTAACTGATGGACTAAAATATTTAGTTACATGCATATCATGAAACGAATCATCTTCATGTTTATCATCATTTTCCCGATATTGTGTGTTACAAAGATAATTAATATAGATAAACCAATCTAATGCCTCTTGTCCAGATGATTGATCTTTATCATGAAATCTAAAGAAAATTAACATAAACTTGTAAAAGAAATCATCAATGGGCTCACCTTCATGTCTGTGAAGATTCTCATGAGCATTAAGAAACAAGTCCATGAACTATTTCCATGTGTAAATGGATTTGGCTGGTAACATTTCAAACCAGCTTTGGATCCTTCCCCTTAATGGAGCATAAAAAATTATGCAAATATCACTTTCATCAAATACATGTAAATGATTGCAAATCAGATTAAAGTCAGAGAAATGATGAGAATAAAAAAATTTACCTTCACCGTTAAAGATTAATTTTTGCAAGAGATTGATTGTCTTTCTAGAAATACTCCCAGAAGGCCTAGGAAAACTTAAAGCATGTTTGAGAACAGTGATAGGAGCCATTTTTAAAAAATGATTAAAATTAAAGAAAATAGCTCAAAAGGGATTACTTGTTGGTCGACCCTCCTTCTAGCGCCAAGCTTTTTGATCGCCAAAATTGACCATAATCAACATTGGGGAAATTACCTAGTCATGGTCCCAATTGGGTCCTTATCCATTTTGAATGGTGATTCTGACTTGTTAAAATGGGTCCAATTACCCTTCTCCTAAGACTAACCTAAATTTAATTTAGCCTAAGATATCTTATATGTACAGTTGTCTATGTACAAGGCCTTTATATTGTTAGTGTATGATAATATATTATTATTATTAACAAACTGAAGAGAAAGGAATCAACTATATGTTATTACTTTGAAAAAGATGGTCCCCTTAAGATGACTGAAATCAGGGCTCAGTCTAGCCACACTGAGGCTTTCTCCTATGAAAGGAGACTTAAAGAATGAAAATAATTTAACCTAAATGCAAATGGAGATTAATCCTAAGATGCAAGTGAACAAAAGGAAAACCTATCTTAATTAAGAAAAGGTTAGTCTTTCTCCTAATCAAGAGAAAAGTGTTTAATAAGAAGGGGAAATCAATAACCCAATTATGCAAGTCATGTAAGGAATCTTGTAATTTCTTGATTTCTTGAGTAGTGTTTTGAAAATTCTTTCCTCCTTTACCCATTTGTGATTTTTCACTTGTCAGGCTCACTTGTACTTTCTCGTTTTCACTTGTTTCTTTTATATAATGCTCGCTTTGTAGTTGTCAACCTTTTGATGGGAAAAAATGACCATCATCAACATTGGGGAAATCACTCAGTCAGGGCCCCAATTAGGCCTTATCCATTTGGAATGGTGATTCTAACTTGTTAAAATGGGTCCAGTTACCCTTCTCCTAAGACTAGCCTAAGCTATCTTGTATGTACAACTGTCTATGTACAAGGACTTTACTTTTTAGTGTATGATAGTAGATTATTATTATTAACAAACTGAAGAGAAAGGAATCACATGTATGCTATTACTTTGAAAAATATGGTTCCCTCAAGATGACTAAAATCAGGGCTTAGTCTGGCCACACTAAGGCTTGCTTCCATGAAAGGAGACTTAAATAATGAAACAAATTTAACCTAAATGCAAATGCAGATTAATCTTAAGATGAAAGTGAACAAAAAGAAAACCTATCTTGATTACGAAAATGATATCCTTACTCCTAATCAAGAGCAAAGTATTTAATAAGAAGGGGAAAAGACAGTGATTGAACTTAGGGTTAAGTTTTACTTGTAAACTCTCAAAGTAGTTTGGAAATTTACAAGTTGTTGAAACAAATATAAAATGAAACATTCTTAATAAATAGTTATTAAAAAAAAAATTCATATACCCAAATCTAATCATGTGAATGAATCCATTGTAATATTTATATCTAACTAAGGAAGTAGTTCCTTTAACTCAATACAAGATATAACAAGAAAAAATTGTAATTGACCAATAAATAATTATTTAGTAATTCAAATAAGTCTCCATGAATTCTTCATCAACTCTGGTTGAACCTATCAAGTCCTGCAAAGATAGCTTTAAACAGAATGAAAATTAGCATAAAATTAACAAGACTAACAATAATGTTAATATTGATCAATGATATACTAATTGGCATAGAATTGTAACCACTTTAAAAGAAACATCAAAGAAATAATAAAAAGTCAACAAATCATATACAATAGTGTAGAGAAGTGAAAACGTATTATCATTATCTCCAAATGTTGTTATGCAGTCCTCTGAAATCCTAAATCCCTTTAAGGATCAATTTACAAAAGTGTATAGCTAACCCTTTCATAAACTTAGAACTTTCCCTTATAGTTTTAAATATGGAACCCCCTAAACTTATTTTTAGAGATATTTATATAATTATATTTCCTCTCCACCTCTAGGTCGAATCCACTATTAGCTACAAAATTTCAAAATGGAAAAATACCAAATTATGGAAAATACCCCCTCCCAAAACTCACGATATCTTCCAAAATATTTTTTTGTTTGAAAAAACTTTTGGAGGTTAGCTAAATCAACCTCTTTTATAGATCGATTTTCAACCATTTTGAGCGATTCATCATCGTTTGGGCGGAAATGAATACAAAATATCGCCTCCTGTAAATTGGCAGCAATAAGAATTCTGGAAATTTATGTTTGCATCCGATAGGATTTCTCCCAAAATATTGATTTTCGGAGGAAACAAATTATATGAGAGGTAAAACAATCAATTTTGGAAGTGGGTTTTCAACCATTTGGTGAAATTATTCTCAGATTTTTTGGAAATTTATCTGCAAAATTGCCTCCTGAAGATTGACGCGATTTCCAATCTACCAAAACAAATTAACAAAATAGAATTCAAATTAATAAATTAATAATAAAATCCATGTTGTTTCTTACTTCATGTAAAGATAATCTAGCAATAAAATAATCTGAGTGAACAAAAAGAAAACATATCTTGATTAAGAAAAGGTTAGTCTTACTCCTAATCAAGAGAAAAGTGTTTAATAAGAAGGGGAAATCAATAACCTAATTATGAAAGTCATGTAAGGAGTCTTGTAATTTATATATTTGTTAATTAGCATTTTGCAAACTCTTTCCTCCTTTACCCATTTGTGATTTTTCACTTGTCAAGCTCACTTGTACTTTCTTGATTTAGCTTGTTTATTTTATATAATGCTCGCTTTGTATTTGTCAACCTGTTGATGGGAAAAAATGACCATCATAAACATTGGGGAAATCACCCGTTCAGGGCCCCAATTAGGCCCTTATCCGTTTGGAATGGTGATTCTGACTTGTTAAAATGGGTCCAGTTACCCTTGTTGGCATGTTTACAAGAATAGCGTGCTTGTCATTAATGACAAGAACAACAACAACGATGGCATGTCTACAGGCAAGAACAACAGCAACGATAGCATGCTTACAGTTATTGATGGAAAGAACAACAACGATGAAGGTATGGTTACAGGAAAGAATAGTAGCGACATTGGCAGGTTTACAGTTGGGAGACAACAATGGAAAACAGGCAGGGAAGGAAGATAAACAACGATGATGGCATCGAAAGATCAGAAGCTAATGGAATTAATATCCATTTCGAAGTTTTGGATACTGGGAGTTGGAGGAGTCAAGAGTCAAGACTCTTCATCACAAGAGTCCCGAAGTTGCGAAATGTGAAATGCCAAAATCCTGAAACAGGCACATCAAACCATGACTTAATCTCCATTTCGGAGTTTCAGATACCAGGAGTTGGAGGAGTCAAGTGTCGAAACACTTCACCACAGGAATGTCGGAATGTCGAAATGTGAAAAACACCTTTTGGTGTAGGTTTCAGACACCAGGTGTTGGAGTGTCAAAACACTTCACCACAGGAATGTCAAAATGTCGAAATGAAAAATGGCGAAATAAATGCAAGACCCTATGGATTTAATCCAATGGTGATGGTTATTTGAGCATCTGATCAAAGGGCTATTGTTGATCTTTATGATTAATTGTTCAGTTACAATTTAGTTAGCAGAATCGAATCATGATTCTTGGACAATTGGCGTTTCAGTTGCTGAAGCGTTGTTCTAGGGATTTGAGGGGTAACTGAAGGTGTGGTAGTGCATAAAAGAAACATGCAGTGACTTTGTGTGGTTGGTTGTTCTGAAAGAAAAATGAGTTGAAATGTAAAGAAGGGAAATTTACAGTATGCGCGGTGTGAGACCAACAGTATGCGCAGAGTGAGATAAAACTAAGAGATGAGTAATAGATGAGGAAGAGATAGAAGCGAGATGCAGTTTTCTTTTTTAGGCTTGAGCGAGTGAAGCAGCAAAAGTGGAGTGGCAGTGAATGACCTGATGAGCAGAACCATGGCATGGTGAAGAGCATGTAGGGGCATTGTGCATGGAGGACGAAGAAGGTGCACAAACAGTATAAATACGCAGAACAGAGAAGAGATGGAGGTGGTTGTTGAGAGTGATCCAGGTGTGTAGAAGGAGGTAGAGTGCAGCAACTGAAATGCACAGAAGAGGAATGGTGCATAGAAGGGACATGGCACGTAGAGCATAAAGCGCAGCAGAAGAAAAGTACATAGATGTATAGATGAGATAGTAAAATAAGGTTGAGGTTCACTTGTAGAGAAAAGTAGAAGATCAGAAAGCGCAAGAAGATGCAGGCAAAGAGACACTGATACAGGAGAGAAGAGCAGCATAGCAGAACAATGATAAGCTTGGTAAGCCAATGAAAACTATTGAATCATTGTAATAAGTTTCAGTAGAAAATATTTATATTTCAGGGTGGTAGGGAGGTGTTAGGGAGGACTGTTGTCCTCATAAGTTCAAGTGGGTGCTTGAACATAGAGAGTTGTAGCTTCCATCTGGTTGTATCCAGAAACACCAGGGTGGTGCAAGGGAGAATTGTTGTTCTCTGTTATATAGGTTGGCGCCTGTGTGACTAGAAGTTGGTGCTTCCATCCAGTTGGTGCTGGAACACTTAGGGAGTTGGTGCTTCCTTCTAGTGGGTGCTATATAAACCAGGGAGTTGGTGCTTCCTTCTAGTGGGTGCTATATAAACCATGGAGTTAGTGCTTCCTTCTAGTGAGTGCTAGAGAAATCAAGGAGTTGGTGCTTCCTTCTAGTAGGTGCTAGAGAAAATAGAGAGTTGGTGCTCTCAGCAAGTTGTAGCTTGAAAAACAGAGGTTGTAGCCTCACAATGAATTGGAGCTCATATGTATGATAATGTACATAATGTAAAGATTACTTATCATACCAAGAAGAAGAGGTTTTTACCCTTTATGGGTTTCCTCAGGAAATATTTGTCTCTGTATATTTCATATGTGTGACTGATGTCGAATGTTCTATTGCTTACCTCCCTGCATTATTGTGATTGTCATTAAGTTCTCTGCAAAGATTTTAAAATAAGCATAATTGTTTAAGCACAGTAACAACTGATTCACACCCCCCCCCTCTCAGTTGTCCAACAATTGGTACCAAATCCAACCCCTTTTATCTAAGGGTAGATCCTAGAGCTTAAACATGTCAAGCCATGAAGGAAATTCAACCAATAAGGCCCCTCTGTTCAATGGAACAAACTTTGCCTTCTGGAAGGTTAGAATGAGAACTTACCTAATGGCCTTAGGTGTTGATGTTTGGGATGTAGTAGAGACTAGATACATAAATCCTGTTGTGCTAGCTTCCAAGGATGATAAGTTAGAATTTAGATTTAATGCTAAGGGAATGAATTCTATCTTGAATGTACTTGCAGAAGCTGAGTTTGTAAAGGTGATGCATCTTCAAACTGCCAAAGAAATGTGGGACAAACTCATTAGCAGTTATGAAGGTAATGAGAAGGTAAAAGATGCCAAGCTTCAAACCTATAGAGTACAGTTTGAAAAGCTACAGATGAAAGAAGATGAAACCATTGGGAAGTATTTTCTGAGAGTTGAAGAACTAGTAAATGCAATGAAAGGACTTGGTGAAAAAATTGAGGAACCCTCTTTAGTTTAGAAAATTTTGAGATCTCTGACAGATAGGTTCAACCCAAAGGTCTCATCTATAGAATAACTTAATGATATAAAGGCTTTGGATTTTGATCAACTTCTAGGAACGTTGTCTGCATATGAAATGAGGATAGTTACAGATAACCCCACCTCTAGAGAAGCATCATTTAAAGAAAATAAGAATGAAGATTCTGAGCCTGATGAAATTGAAGCAAAATTCATGAGAAGACTAAATAAAGGATCAGGCAAGTACCAAGGTAAGATTCCCTTCAAATGTTTTAAATGTGGTAAGATAGGTCACTATGAAAATAAGTGTCCACACAAGAAGAAGGACCAGAACTCTGAAGGTGAAGAGAAGTACAAATCCAAAAGATTTGATAGAAAGAAAAGTTTATGTGTAAACAATGATGACTCCTCAAAAGACATCGACAGTGACTCTTCCTGTGAAGATAAGGTAAATGACTTCATGCTTATGGCCAAAGAGGATTATGATAATAAAATCACAGGTGGTGATGATAATGATGAAGAAGTTGTGGTTGATATGGAAGGAGAACTGATCAGTGCACTGGAAGAGATTGACAGACTTAGAATTAAGAACAGAAAGCAAAACAAATTGTTGATACATTTCAAGAAAGACAATAAACAGCCTGATGAAGACATTTCCCTACTAAAAGTGGAATTAGAAGAGGCAAAGAAAATCGAGGACATTCTGAAACAACAGTTATCAGAAAAGAAGGCAAGATGTAAATCTCTAGAAGAAGAAGTAGTGAAAAGATAATTTAGCTTTCCTAGTGTTACCAATTGATGTCACACGGAAAAGATCCCCAAATAGATTTTGAAAATATCACAAAATCAAATCCAAGCAAATTAAACTCTAAGCCAAAAGTGAAATCAAACCACTAATCAAAATGTGCAAACTCCATAAAAGGAAATTATAAACTTAAAAGAAAAGACAACCTAATAAGCCATAAAAAATGAAAACTCAAACAAGACAAAAATGAGAAGAGATATCTCAACATAAGAAAAATTGATATGTGTTTTTTCAATTATATTGAGATCATAATTAGTTATGCCTTGGATGATTGTAATGAATTGGAATTTTATTCAAAAGGAAATCCTAAAATTAAGGAGAAGTTATCAACAAAAGATAAAATCACATCAAAATTCCCCATGTCTTGCAAATATCTTACCCCAAAGTTAAAACTTCATTGAAAATTCTTACCGATCATCTATTCACAAATTCTAGGGTAGACTTTCAATAAGTTTTTAAGAAACTAAAGAACAAGATGTTGAATGAAAACATGGAAAAGTGTAGAGACTGGACATGATATAACTCGTTTCCAACTAGAAAATCATCACAACTGCTTTATTCAAAGAAACCAAAGGAATTTCTAATCTAATATATCGGCTAAACCTCCAACGAAAACCTGCAAAACCAAAACTCAGATCATAAAGTTATAAATAAAGATAAAAAATGAAATCAGAAAATTACTAAGAGATGAAAATAAACACATGCAATCTTACCTTGAAAATGCCATATTAGTTTATCTTAGAGATAATTATATCCTCCAAAGTTTAAGTTTTAAAGAAGTAACTTCTTCTCATGATCAAGGTTTAAAGACATGAAGAAGTTGCGTCTTTATTAAAGTTTACATATGCCTATAATTATTAGATTTATTAAACTAACTAAGGCAAGCATCAAACCTTTTCTAGAAAAAGAAAAACAAATAAAACTAAATTAATATACTTCTACTCCTATCCTACAGGACAGTCAGAACTAGGTAAAGTCATATTTCCAGTGTAACCATTCTAGTTTTTTAATTCATGTAGCCATATATACTTCTCTCTTTTTTTGTGACAGCTTCTACTCCTCAATTTTCTTGGCATCAAGCCCAACCTTACTCCACGATTCACCCAACATTTGACTTGTAGACTCTCTGCAAAGTTATATATCAAAAAAACTTTAGTATCATTAATATTGGTTAATTCTCTTAATTTAGAGAGGAATGGTGTCATTAATCCCGGTTAAAATCTTATTGTTTTTCCCTCGGACAAATATATTTTAAAGGACAATGTTTCATATTGATGATAGAACGCAACGTTAGGTAATTAAAATATATTTCAGATAATGATGAACAAAATCTGAATAAGAGACAATGAACTGTTTTTTTTAGACAGCGAGTCTTGTAATTGCTTACTCAACAACTTGTAAATTTCGGACAGTGAATCCTAGGGATTCGATAACTATTAAATTTCAATCGCAGTATGACTGCTAGAAGCTAAACTTTGGGGACAGCAAAACCTCAATGTGGGACAACGAATATCACAATGCATATAAGACAAGAATTCACAAAGGACATACCTTGAGATAGTTTCAATTCACACAGAAGTCAAGCTTCAGAAATCTCCCTCCAGAAAACAGAATTTAGATCTACCATTTGATTGGGAAGCCCACGTGCACAATGACCAATGCACAACTGGAAAGTAAATCTAAGGCGAATACAACAAATGAAAAAAATAAAGAGTAGAACATGCCATCGCTATCTGGAAATAGAGCTTCCCATTTGAGGTCTCAATTCACAACAGCCAATCATTGAGAATAGTGATTTTCTATATTTTCTTATGTAGACAACAATTGAGTTTCCTTGCTAACTTACAACGAATCTCTAGGCAACATGTTTATCTTAGGTATGACTGTTATTTTAGTAATTGTCCCTGCATGACAGCATACTGATACACGACAGTGTGTTATTTAGGTGACATCGTATTACATGGTGTTGACAGTTATTTTTCACCTCCCAAGTTACGCCTGTCACATCCTTATTGAATTATGGTTAAATAAATTATAATTAGAAACATTGGTTAGCTTTAATCCTCATTTTTTATATATACCTTTTGATTGAGGATAAAATGACCTACCTTTTGTTGGACAACTGAGAGGGGGGGTGAATCAGTTGTTACCGTGCTTAAACAATTATGCTTATTTAAAATTCTTTGCAGAGCACTTATGACAATCACAATAACTCAGGGAAGTAAGCAATAGAACATTCAACATCATTGTCACATATGAAATATACAGAGACATATATTTCCTTAGGAAACCCATAAAGGGTAAAAACCTCTTCTTCTTTATATGATAAGTAATCTTTACATTCTGTACATTATAATACATATGAGCTCCCACTCATTGTGAGGCTACAACCTCTGTATTGCAAGCTGTAACTTGTTGAGAGCACCAACTCTCTGTTTTCTCTAGCACCTACTAGAAGGAAGCACCAACTCCCTAGTTTCTCTAGCACCCACTAGAAGGAAACACCAACTCCCTAAGTGTTCTAGAACCATCTTCCAGTCAAACAGGCACCAACCTGTATAACAGAGAAAAATAGTTCTCCCTTGCACCACCCTGCCACCCTGGTTTCTCTGGCTGCAACCAGATGGAAGCTACAACTCCCTGTGTTCAAGCACCCACTTGAACCTCTGAGGACAATAGTCCTCCCTAGTGCCTCCCAACCTCCCTGAAATATAAAGTTTTCTATATGTAAATTTATCACAGTGATACAATATTTATCATTGGCTTACCAAGCTTATCATTGTTCTGCTATGTTGCTTTGTTCTCTTGTATCAATGTATCTTTGTCTGCATCTTCTTGCAATTTCTGATCTTCTATTTTTCTCTACAAGAACACCTCAGCCTTCCTTTAGTGTTTCACTGTCTTGTTTCACACATGCCTTGCACTTTCTGTGCTTCTGCCTTTTCTACTCTGTGAGCCATGTGCATTCCATGCACCATTCCTCTTCTCTGTATTTCAACTACTGCACACTCCTCCTTCTACACTCATGAATCCCCCTCAACAACAACAACCCCTCTCTTCTTTGTTCTGCATACATATAGTCTCTATGACACTTGTGCATGCTATCTCTCCATGCTTCTACATACTCTCTCCATGTCGAGTGCTCTGCCTGATCATAATTTCCAATCTTCAGCTTCTCTGGTAGTTAGATCCATGTGTCCATCATCATTGGGTGTTAAGTTGAGATTCCTTAGCCTATCTAGTAGTTGAGACTCTTCGTCTTCTCTATCAAAGTCAAGCTAATCCTCTTTGTTGCAGTTACAAGCTTCAACACTCTTCCATCTGTCAATCACCTCTAAGTATAATCTTCATTCCACTGGAATATGCCTCGAGCCTCTTCATCTTCTCTGGCGATCACACTGAAGCCTACTTGATTCCTCTGGAAAAATCCATCAGTTGTTTCTAGAAGTTACAATCTGAAGTGCAACAATAGCTCTCTGATCATACTTAAATTCACTTGCACCATTGGATTGGATCCATAGGATCTTGCATTTAATTCACATTTCAACATTTCGGGATTTCGGCATTCCTGTGGTAAAGTTTCTTGACACTCCATGTCGAGGTCCCCGAAACTCCGAAATCGAGCTTGGTTCTTCGAGCTCTTCTCTAAATCTCTTCGACGATGTGACCATCGGTGGTGACCAAGGCCTACACCAAAAAAAAAGGTGTTTTCACATTTCACATTTTGGCATTTCGCATTTCAAAACTTCGGGACTCCTTTGATGAAGAGTCTCAACTCTTGACTCTTCCAACTCTCGGTATCCAAACCTCCGAAATGGAGTCGGATCAACAGTCCACACTCTTGATGATTCAACGGTCCAGATCTCTTCATGATTTCATACATTATGATTTTGGCATTCTTGATGTGAGAGTTCTTGACAACTCCACCTCCCGGTCTGTGAAACTTCGAAATGGAGTCATATCAACTTTTCGTCTTTTCACACTTCACAACTTCGGGATTCCTATCATGAGAGTCCTTGACATATCCAACTCCCAGAATCTGAACCTTCGATATGGAGTCTTTGACATTTTGCGATTTCGCATTTCGCAACTTCGGGTTTCAGGACTTTGGGACTCCTGTGATGAAGAGTCTTGACTCTTGAATACTCCAACTCCCGGTATCCAAAACTGTCCTCCGGCTTTTGGGATTTCGGCGTTTCGCATTTCGCAATTCCAAGACTCTTGATGATGAAGAGTCTTGACTCTTCGAACTCTCGGTATCCAAAACTGTCCTCCTTCTTTCGGGATTTCAGCATTTTGCATTTCGCGATTCTAGGACTCCTGATGATGAAGAGTCTTGACTCTTCCAACTCCTAGTATCTGAAACTGTCCTCCTTCTTTTGGAATTTTGGTGTTTCGCATTTTGCAATTCCAGGACTCCTGATGATGAAGAGTCTTGACTCTTCCAACTCCCGGTATCTGACACTCTGAAATGGATTTATTTCCCAGTCTGTGAAACTCTTCGTTTATGTGCCTATTTCAGGATTTCGGGATTCCGTATTTCGCAACTCCGGGACTCCTGTGTTGAAGAGTCTCAACTCTTGACTTCTCAATCTCCCAATATCGGAAACTCCAAAATGGAGTCGGATCAACGTATTCCAACATTTCGCATTTCATCGTTTCATCATTCTTGTCGTGAGTTGTTTCCTTGACTCCTCCAATGCTCGGTATCCGAAACTCCGAAATGGAGTTTACGCTTCTAATATTTCCATGCAATTATCCCTGCGTTGCTGATCTTCCTTGCCTGCCTGTTTTCCATCACATAAACAAGCACACTCTTGCACTCTTCATGCACCTCTACACTATCTCTTCTAATCTTACGTTGTCCCTGTTTTGCCATCGCTGCATACTTTGATCTTGCCATTAATGAAAATCACATCTACCTGAAAACATGCCAACAATATCCCCCTTTGGCATTGATGGCAACCCTGAATGACTGCGCTGATCTTTTTGGACCTCCAACTGCAGCATCCGGTCCAGACCACTCCTTTTCTCCCCCTTTGACATCAATTTCAAAGAAAACATGCTCCCCCTGAGTTGTTGCAGTAATTTTAGGAGGTATCAGATATTAAATCAATACAAAGCTCCCCCTAATAGGATGGACTCTCTTAGGTGTGTGACAGGATGACACCCATCTTCTGTCAGAGATATTCAAATGGTGTCTTGGCTAGGGGTTTAGTAAATATGTCTGCAATTTGTTCTGTGGTTGGAATATAATGGACCTTAACAACCTAATTGGTGACCTGCTCTCTCAGAAAATGGTATTTTATGGGAATATGCTTGGTCTTGGAGTGGAGTACAGGATTCTTAGACACACTGATGGCACTAGTGTTATCACAATGAATTGGGATCGGTGCTACGTATTTTACCTCCAAGTCTGCAAGTGTCTGAATCATCCATAATACCTGAGTGCAACAAGTAGCAAAAGCAATGTACTCTGCCTCTTTAGTCGATAAAGAAATGGAACTTTTCTTTTTACTAAGCCATGGTACTAATGAGTCACCCAGGAAGAATGCTCCTCCACTGGTGTTTTTTCTCTCATCAACACAGTTTGCCCAATCTGCATCTGAATAAGCAGTTAACTGAAAATTCTGATTTATGGGATACCACAGACCATAAGTCATTGTTTCTTTCAAATACCTGAATATCCTTTTGACAGCTAGTAAATGACTTTGTTTAGGTGCAGATTGATATCTTCCTACCATTCCAACAACATGCATTATGTCTGGGTGAGATGTTGTGATGTACAACAGGCTGCCTATCATTGACCTATACGAACTCTAATCAACATCAAGTGAGTCATCATCCTTGCTTAATTTGCATCCAGTAACCATAGGTGTGCCCACAGGTTTAGAATCTTCCATTTGAAACCTTTTCAACATTTCTCTTAGAAAAATTTCTTGAGAAATGAACATCCTTTATGACAAGCATAGGCAAGAAATATTCTGATAGCTTCTAACCTTGCTACAGGCACAATTGTTTCATCAAAATCCAGTCCTTTTATTTGAGCATAGCCTTTACAGACCAATCTTTCTTTGTTCATGACAACTTGCCCCTTCTCATTCAACTTATTCTTAAATATCCATTTGGAACCAATGATATTTGTACCTTCCGGTCTATGAACCATCTCCCACGTATTGTTTTTCTCAATCTGATCAAGTTCATCATTCATTGCTTTAACCCAAAGGTCATATTTGCTAGCTTCATTAAATTTCTTGGGTTCCAGCATGGATATGAAATCTATATGTGATTGATCGGTGTTTTTGATTATCTTTCTCCCGGTTTGTACACCTTTGTCTTTTTCACCAATTATCTGACTTGCAGGATGATTCTTTTGAGTAATTTTGGAGGAGGAATTTGAAGGAGCCTGTTGATTTGAGTCTGTCTGAGTATCTGAGTCTTCATCTGATTCAGAGTCTTCATTTTCTGATTCTTGGACCTGTTCATCTTCAGATTTAGCTGTGTCCTCTGTAGAAGACTCATTATTATACACCTCTCTTGCTGGGATTCCTTCATCAACTTTTATGTCAATATAGTCAACCATTTTATGCATCCTCTTATTATAGCATCTGTATCCTTTACTGTTTGTAGCATATCCTAAGAAGATACCTTCATCAGCCATGTCATCATATTTGCCAAGGTTCTCATCATTATTCTTTATGTAACATTTACTCCCAAAGACTTTGAAGTGTTTGATTGAAGCAGGTCTCCCATACCACAGTTCATAAGGTGTCTTGTC
>ML778076.1:644148-677239 GCA_009831015.1 Picea engelmannii | reverse complement strand
CCTGGCCATTTGCTGCACTGTTCTGTTTTGCCTCTCCACTACTCCATTTTGTTGTGGAGTTCTTGGGATTGTGTATTCTCTCTTGATCCCATGCTTATCACAGAATTCCTTGAAATCACTTGAAATAAATTCTCCTCCTCTGTCTTATCTTACTGCCTTTAACCTCTTTCCTGTTTGATTCTCAGTTAAAGCCTTAAATATTTTAAACTTCTCAAATGCTTTATCTTTTTCCTTGAGAAAGGCAACCTAAGTAAGTCTGGAGTAATCATCAATAATCATCATGAAGTAGTTTTATCTCCCTGTGCCTTCCTATCTTGATGGTCCACATAAATCCATATGAAATAGTTGGAGTGGTTTCTCTATTGAAGTAAAGCTCTTGGCCTTAAATGGTGTCCTGGTTATCTTTCCTACTTGGCAGGGTTTACACATAGAATCTTGGGATTTTGATATTCTCGGAAGATCTTTTACTGCCTCAATATTTTTGAGCTTGATTAAGTGGTCAAATTTTAGATGTCCAAGTCTCCTATGCCATAACCAGCTTTCATCATGTTTTCTTAGATGACACTCCTCTCTATCTTCTTTCAGCACATATACATTATTTTCTGTCCTTGTGCCTTTGGCTACCACTTGTCCTGAGTTTGCAGAGTTTATCTTGCATTCCTTGGATGTGAATACCACTTCACATCCTCTGTCACACATTTGACTTACACTGAGCAGATTGTGTTTCAGCCCATCTACAAGAAGAACATCTTGATCTTTTCCTTTTCCATTACTTAAACTCACCATCCCTTTACCCTTTATTTTACCCGGAGCATCATTTCCAAAGGTTACATTTCCTGATTTGCTTTCACTTAGAGAGAGAAAATTACCTTTGTCTCCCGTCATATGTTTGGAGCATCCACTGTCTATATACCAAGGTTTCGTTTGTCTTTGAGATGACAACACTAATCCACACTTGTCACTTTCTTTCTTCTTCCAAACATTGACATTTTCAGCAGGGGAATTCAAATCTAGTTCATAGTTCCTTAAGCGATAGTCAACGGATTTATGTCCATAGTTATGACAAATGTAACATTCTGATTCGTTGAATAAAGGATCATAACGATTGCTATGCTTAACCTGTGTTCTTTTCCCATCCATCAAGTGATTTGCAGTCTGTGGTGGTTTGTTACTTGGCTGTCTCATTCTTTGTTGTGGCAGATATCTATACCTTGAATGTCTTGAGTGCTCATAATTTAATTTTAAAGAACAGTTTATAGCTTTATGACCAAAGTTAGAACAGAAGAAACAATATCCATAGAAAAAACGTTGGTACCTGGAAAATGATTGTCTTCTTTGAACAGGTCGATTTCTTCCATGCTGATGATTTCCTTGAGCAAGGAGTGCATTATTTCTTTGTTCTACAGATTCAGTCCTAGCACCTTTTTCTTTACTCCTCTTGGGCAACTAATTGTCTTCCTTTGTTTCTGCAGGTTTGTTGTTGTCATTGGTTGTAGATTTGACAAATTTGATGGATTATTTATTTCTTGGTTGACCACTACTTGATCCCTCTTCATACCCCAAACCAGTTTTCAGCTTCGGATTCCTTTGCTAATTCAGAATGGTGGCTAATCCTTCTGAGGCTTTGATACTTGACAGATTCTGATAATACAAGGCTTGAAACTTCTCCAACTCTTTCCTAGTTTTCACTACTTCTTCTTCCAGAGCTTTACATATTGCCTTCCTTTTTTATACTGTTGTTTCAGAATGTCCTCGATTTTCTTTGCCTCTTCTAATTATACTTTTAGCAGGGAAAAGTATTCATCAGGTTGTTTACTGTCTTTCACGAACTGTATCAGCAATTGTTTTTTCTTTCTGTTCTTAATTCTGAGTCTATCAATCTCTTCCAGTGCACTGATCAGTTCTCCTTCCATATCAACCACAGCTTCTTCTTCATTAGCCTCACTTCTTGTGCTTTTATTATCATAATCCTCTTTGGCCATAAGTATGAAGTCATTTAGTTTATCTTCAATAGAGGAGTCATTGTCTTCATCATCTGAAGGATCATCATCATTGCTTACACAAAGAATTTTCTTCTTAAAATTATTCTCTTTAAAGAAATTTTTGTGTTTGTGCTTCTCCTCATCATCACATGTCTGATCCTTTCCTTTGTGAGGACATTTATTTGCAAAATGACCTATCTTACCACAATTGAAACATTTGAAAGTCAATTTACCTTTGTATTTTCCTGATCCCTTCTTCAATCTCTTCACATATTTTGCTTCAATTTCATCAGGCTCAGAATCCTCATTCTTGTATGCTTTAAATGATGCTTCTCTGGAGGTGGGTTTATATTTAACTAATCTCATTTCATGTGCAGTCAATGTTCCTAGACGTTGATCAAACTCCAAGGTTTTAAGATCATTAAGTTCTTATATAGCAGAAACCTTCAGGTTGAACCTATCTGGTAGAGATCTCAAAATTTTCTGAACTAAAGAAGGTTCCTCAATTTTTTCACCAAGTGCTTTCATTGCATTTACCAGTTCTTCAACTCTCAGAAAGTATTTTCCAATAGTTTCATCTTATTTCATATTTAGTTGTTCAAACTATACTCTGTAGATTTGAAGCTTGGTGTCCTTTACCTTCTCATTACCTTCATAATTGCTAATGAGTTTGTCCCACATTTCTTTGGCAGTTCCTAGGTGCATAACTTTTACAAATTCTTCTTCTGCAATCCCACTCAAGATAGCATTCATAGCCTTAGCGTTGAAGCTAAATTCTAGCTTGTCATCCTTATTAGCTAGTACAACTGGCTTTAAATAACCAGTATCTACCACATCCCAGACATTGGCACCTAAAGCCATTATGTAAGTTCTCATTCTAACTTTCCAGAAGGCAAAGTTTGTTCCATTGAATAGAGGGGCCTTGTTGGTTGAATTTCCTTCATGGCTTGACATGTTTAAGCTCTAGGATCTACCCTTAGATAAAAGGGGTCGGATCTGATACCAATTGTTGGACAACTGAGAGGGGGGGGTGAATCAGTTGTTACCGTGCTTAAAAAATTATTCTTATTTTAAATTCTTTGCAGATCACTTAATGACAATCACAAAAATGCAGGGAAGTAAGCAATAGAACATTCAACATCATTGTCACATATGAAATATACAGAGACAGATATTTCCTAAGGAAAACCATAAAGTGTAAAAACCTCTTCTTCTTTATATGATAAGTAATCTTTACATTCTGTACATTATCATACATATGAGTTCCAACTCATTGTGAGGCTACAACCTCTGTATTGCAAGATGCAACTTGCTGCGAGCACCAACTCTCTGTTTTCTCTAGCACCTACTGGAAGGAAGCACCAACTCATTGGTTTCCCTAGAACCCACTAGAAGGAAGCACCAACTCCCTAAGTGTTCCAGCACCAACTAGATGGAAGCACCAACTTCCAGTCACACAGGCACCAACCTGTATAACATAGAACAACAGTTCTCCCTTGCACCACCCTGCCACCCTAGTTTCTCTGGTTGCAACCAGATGGAAGCTACAACTCCATGTGTTCAAGCACCCACTTGAACCTCTAAGGACAACAATCCTCCCTAGCGCCTCCCAATCTCCCTGAAATATAAAGTTTGCTATATATAAATTTATCACAGTGATACAATATTTATCATTGGTTTACCAGGATTATCATTGTTCTGCTATGCTTCTTTGTTCTCCTGTATCAATGTCTCTATGTCTGCATCTTCTTGCAATTTCTGATCTTTTGTTTTTCTCTACAAGAGCACCTCAGCCTTCCTTTAGTGTTTCACTGTCTTGCTGCACACATGCCTTGCGCTTTCTGTGCTTCTGCCTTTTCTTCTCTGTGAGCCATGTGCATTCCATGCACCATTCCTCTTCTATGTATTTCAGTTGTTGCACACTCCTCCTTCTACACTCCTGAATCCCCCTCAACAATAGAAACCCCTCTCTTCTTTGTTATGCATACATATAGTCTTTGTGCCACTTGTGCATGCTATCTCTCCATGCTTCTGCATACTCTCTCCATGTCAAGTGCTCTGCCTGATCATAATTTACACTCTTCAGCTTCTCTGGTAGTTAGATCCATGTGTCCATCATCACTGGGGGTTAATCCAAGATTCCTTAGCCTGTCTGGCAGTTGAGATTCTTCATCTTCTCTATCAAAGTCGAGATAATCCTCTCTGTTGTAGTTACAGGCTTCAACACTCTTCCATCTATCAATCACCTCTAAGTATAATCTTCATTCCATTGGAATATGCCTCAAGCCTCTTCATCTTCTCTGGCGATCACACTGAAGCCTGTTTGATTCCTCTGGCAAAAGCCATCAGTCGTTTCTGGCAGTTACAATCTGAAGTGCAACAATAGCTCTCCGATCGTACTTAAATTCACCTGCACCATTAGATTGGATCCGTAGGATCTTGCGTTTAATTCGCATTTCGGCATTTCGAGATTTCGGCATTCTTGTGGTAGAGTTTCTTGATGCTCCATGTTGAGGTCCCCGAAACTCCAAAATGGAGCTTGGTTCTTTGAGATCTTCTCTACAGCTCTTTGACAATGTGACCATCGGCGGTGACCAAGGCCTACACCAAAAAAAAAGGTGTTTTCACATTTCACATTTTGGCATTTCGCATTTCGGAACTTCGGGACTCCTTTGATGAAGAGTCTCAACTCTTGACTCTTCCAACTCTCGGTATCCAAACCTCCGAAATGGAGTCGGATCAACGGTCCACACTCTTGATGATTCGACGGTCCATATCTCTTCATGATTTTGCACATTGCGATTTCGACATTCTTGATGTGAGAGTTCTTGACAACTCCACCCCCCGGTCTGCGAAACTCCAAAATGGAGTCAGATCAACTTTTCGGCTTTTCGCACTTCGCAACTTCAAGATTCCTGTCATGAGATTCCCTGACATCTCCAACTCTCGGTATCCAAACCTCTGGTATGGAGTCTTTGACATTTCATGATTTTTCATTTTGTGACTTCGAGTTTCGCGACTTCAGGACTCCTGTGATGAAGAGTCTTGACTCTTGAATCCTCCAACTCCTGGTATCCGAAATTGTCCTCCTGCTTTCGATATTTTTACGTTTCACATTTCGCGATTCTGGGACTCCTGATGATGAAGATTCTTGACTCTTCCAACTCCCGGTATCCAAAATTATCCTCCTTCTTTCAGGATTTCAGCGTTTCGCATTTTGCGATTCTGGGACTCCTGATGATGAAGAGTCTTGACTATTCCAACTCCCGGTATCCGAAATTGTCCTCCTTCTTCCGGGATTTTGGCATTTCTCATTTCGCGATTCCGGGACTCATGATGATGAAGATTCTTGACTCTTCCAATTTCTGGCATCCGAAACTCCGAAATGGAGTTATTTCTCGGTCTGCGAAACTCTTCGTTTATGTGCCTATTTCAAGATTTCGGGATTCCGGATTTCGCAACTCCGGGACTCCTGTGTTGAAGAGTCTCAACTCTTGACTTATCAATCTCCCGGTATCCGAAACTCCGAAATGGGGTCGGATCAACGTATTTCGGCGTTTCTCATTTCGTCGTTTCGGCATTCTTGTTGTGAGTTGTTTCCTTGACTCCTCCAATGCTCGGTATCCGAAACTCTGAAATGGATTTTACACTTCTGATATTTCCATGCAATTATCCCTACATTGCTAATCTTCCTTTCCTGCCTGTTTTCCATCAAATAAATAAGCACACTCTTGCACTCTTCGTGCACCTCTGCACTATCTCTTTTGAGCTTACGTTGTCCTTGTTTTTCCATCACTGCATACCCTGATCTTGCCATCAATGACAAGCAAATCGTCCTAAAAACATGCCAACACCTTTTTCACCCGACTAGAAAGTAAGTACTTACATAAATAAACTTATAGTAATAAGTTGTGCAAAAACTTTGGAATTAATGACACTTGGATGTAATTTATTGTATTGTTTACCTAACTTAAAACGTTAGCTAGAATTTGATGAGTTGACATTTGGATATGATCCATGCTAAAGATGGAATTATTACTAGTACCTTTCAAAAAAAATTAGGTTAATTAGGCCTATTCAGTATTTATATGGTTGTTACCTTTAACAATGAAAAGTATTGGTGGCATTTATAATGTACAGCCTTATAAACGATTTATTATTCTATGTGAATAATTTCGTGATCAGTTGCTCTGAAACTAATTTTGGGCATACATTTCCAGTTTTAAATGATAGCAGTTACTTAAGATAGAGATCTAGTTCAGCTTTAATTAGAAAATTAAGACAACAAGTTTCGATAGTTTCAGTTCTTCAAGAAAGTGACTTCAGTTCTAAAGGAGGGCGGTTTTTACTTGTCTAATTTGGGATTGGGATATGGCTACAGCAATCCTTGTTTTAATAGTAACCATTTAAATGGTCCAGTTATGTTGTTGCACCATGAGGATTGTCATGCCCATTGTCCGATGACGACATGATTTTGGTTGAGGGGATCATCGCATGCCCTGACGAATAGAGGCGATGATAACCTAGCCGGAGTTTGTGCTACCCGTGGTAGACCTTATTCGTTGTAGTTGTTGGTGGTGATTGGGACGTAACGCCTTCATGCATTGGTTTGAGTTCCATAGAGGATATAGTTACTGGTCTTCAAGGTCGTTGTGTCGGGACGATGGATGATGTCCCTTAGCCGGTAGGCATTGTCACGTTTGTGTCTGGCAGGTAGGTGTTCCATCTGTTGATTTACGCATGTCTCACCTAGTTGCTCTAGTGCTAGTGCATGGAGTCATAGTTGTTTGTTGCATGATCTGTATGCATGGGTTCATAGTCATATTGAGTGGTTCAACCATTGTCATCATTGCCTCCTTGCCAAAAAAAAAAAAATGTTTTTTTCTTCGCTTGCAGTCGTAATGATTCAGGGTCATTACATATGGTATCAGAGCGAGTTCAACCCTGCGACTGTGGATCGCCAGGATTTCCACTGTAGTAAACCCATGAGTATTAACCCTTGCGTTAATTAAAAACCTTAACGTGTCCATGTGGTGATCTCTTTTAGAGGACGCCTTAGAGGTTCGCAACGTGGTTCCATGGAAGGGGGTACGACACCTCCAGAAGTTCTCGCACCCTTGGAATCGAACCCCCAAGGGGAAGAACAAGTCCTTGGGCTGGATTCGCTTGTAGTAAGGGATGATGATGGTCTAACAAGGCCCTCCTAGGTAATTTCAAGGGCCTTGATTCACCGTCAGTACTGAGATGAGGCCAGGGCACCTGTACCCCTGAGGGTCCCCAGTGCGCCCTAGCTAGTACAGTTAGCATCCACCGAGAACTCGAGAGAGTTGAGTTCTCGAGCCCATGAATGTCGTGGACGGCTGTGTCATCAAGGCATGGTTATAGAGAAAGGTATTGTGTTTCACACTTCATGATTACGACCTCCAGCATGAAGGTCCACTTGATGGTATTTAAACTAAAGGGGAGCGCTCTTCTATGGCGGAAGATTCTCCTACCACATTTGAACATGGTCGTCGACGATGTGTCATGGGAACTATTCGAGGAAAGTTTACAGGAGAGGTAGCTTTTTGAGGAATTTGTTTAGCATCATCTCAACGAGTTCAACGAGGCAGCTGCACGGTGCCCGATTACAAGGCCCATTTGGAGCTGTTTCAGTATGCTCTGCACCAAATTACCCAGAAACTTAAGTTCAAGAAGTTAGAGTTTGGACTTATTGTTAGAATTCAGCTTCTACTTTGGGTACCAGGATTACTAGACCGAAGAAAGTATGTTGGATTGTGGAAGCCACATGAGCAACATTACTTCCAAGAGGAAGGGTCAGGAGCATCTGGATCAGACGAACCCACTACCATGGGAGTTTTGGGCAAGGCCCATCGGATTCATGCAGCGGTGAATAACCACCAGGAAGAGCAACAGTCGTCTGTGCTCAAGACGTCAGGTACCATCGCTGACCAGACCCTTAGTGTTTTGATAGATCTTGGTGCTACTGAGAGATTCATTTCTGGTGCAAGTTAAAAGTATTAAGGTAAGGGTAGTCGAATATGATGGTTTTAGCTTCATAGAGATGGCTTCAGGAGCCAAACAGAAGGTTAGAGGAAATTTTATGGGTTGTATCCTTAACCTGTGAGAGTTTTTCACTGGGGACAACTTGTATGTCACGATCTTGGGATATTATGACGTCGTGATCAGTATGTACTGATTGGAATCGCATGAGGTGATACTCAACTATAAGACGAAACGGTTGATCTTGGTTGATGATGAGGGGAAAAGACGCGTGATTGTAGGATGGAACCAGGGAGTTTCCCTGAGGTTCATCTCTTCTTGCAGCTACAGAAGATCATGTGCAAGGGATGTAATCTTTATGCGATCCTTGCGTTAAATGAGAAGGGAGTAGCGGAAGGTCTAGAACACCTTCTTGTGGTGAGAGAGTTTGCGGACGTATTCTTAGAGGAGTTACCTAGGATGCCACCGGAGAGGGAATTGGAGTTTACTATAGACCTAAAACCAGGGACTAAACTGATAGTGAGAATGCCTTATCGAATGTTGACCCTGAAGTTACAGTAGTTGAGAATGCAACTGAAGGAATTGTTGGACTTGGGACTGATACGTCCAAGTGTGTCACCATGGGGTGCACCTATTATTTTCATACGAAAGAAGGATGGGTCATGGAGGCTCTGAATTGACTACCATCAATTGAACAAGGAAATGATCAAGAATCATTATCTGTTGTCAAGGATAGATGATCTGTTTGATCAGATGAAGGGTGCAACGGTGTTCTCAAAGATCGATTTACGATCATGGTATCACCAGTTACGGATCAAGGAGAATGATGTCCCTAAGACTGCCTTTAAGACAAGGTTTGGACATTACGATTTTAGGTTTTTACCATTTGAACTGACAAACGCCCCAGGGGTATTTATGAGTTTGATGAACAGGGTGTTTCGCGAGTACTTGGACAAGTTTGTCCAAGTATTCATTGACGATATTTTGATTTACTCTCAGACGACGGAGGAGCATGACAAGCACTTGCACTTAGTACTACAATGTCTGCGAGAGCACAAATTGTATGGGAAGTTGTCCAAATGCTCATTTTATCAATCGAAGATTCACTACTTAGGGCATGTCATCTCTAGCGAAGGTATTTTCGTGGATCCAGCAAAGGTCGAGGCTATTATGGAATGGCTTGCACCGACGAATGTCCTAGAAGTGCATAGCTTCATGGGTTTAGCAGGATACTATCGAATGTTCGTCGAGGGATTTTCGAAGATAGCAAATCCAATCACGGAGTTGCAGAAGAAGAAAAAGAAGTTTGTTTGGACCGAGAAATGCACGGAAGCTTTTAGGAGGCTCAAGGAGTTGTTGAAAATGACACCGATACTAAAGGTCCCTGACATGGACGCGGAATTCTTGGTATGCACTGATGCATGAAAGGAAGGCTTAGGCAAAGTCTTGATGCAAGACGGTCAAGTGATCGCTTACATCTCGAGGAAAATGAGAAGGCATGAGGAGAACTACGCGACGCATGATTTGGATTTGTTAGCCATTATTTATTCCTTGAAGGTTTGGATACACTACCTTGTTGGATGAAAATTTGAACTAAAGATGGACCATTATGGACTACAACCCATCTTTACACAAAGCGACCTAAACGCACGACAACGGCATTGGTCGGAATTACTTAGCGAGTACGACTTCGAGAGTACTTACATAAAAGGTACAGTGAACCGAGTGGCAGATGCATTGAGTCGGAGACCACACATCTTTTCGGTGTTGCCTCTTCAAAAAAATCTTCGTGAAAAGATTCTAACTTTACAGCGCGACGATGACTGGTACAAAGAAGTCGAGGATTTTATCGGACAAAAAGAAATGATGGTACCAAGATTTGAAGGATTTACGTTTGAAGACAATGGATTATTGAGGTTTAAAAATCGGATTTACGTACCACCGAACGACGAGTTGAGGAGCTTGATCCTAAATGAGGCTCATAGAGCAGTGTACATGGTTCACCTGGGAGTCATGAAGATGATGGCAGACCTTAAACCCTTATTCTTCTGGAAAGGAATGAAGGCATACATAGTCAACTATGTGGCCAGATGTCTATAATGTTAGTAGGTAAAGACTGAACATAGACATCCAACAGGATTACTACAGCCGCACGCTATTCCAGAATCAAAATGGGAGGTTATTTTGATGGATTTTATTGTTGGTTTTCCACTGATGGAAAGGAGACACAACTCGATTCTTGTAGTAGTAGACACTCTGACGAAGAGTGCTCACTTTATTCCTGTGCATACAACATATCAAGAACCTGACATAGCTAGAGTTTTTATCAGTGATATTGTGAGGCTGCATGGCGTGCCTAAGAGGATTATATTCGATCAAGGATCGGTGTTTACTGGACTATTTTGGACGAGTTTCCAAGATTCCTTGGGAACCCAACTTTATTTCAGTACTGCATATCACCCGAAGACTGACGGGAAGACCCAACGAATGAACTAGACCTTGGAGGACATGTTGCGCATGTACGTGATGGACCAACAAAAGCGTTGGGAAGAATTCTTTCCACTGGTGGAATTCGCTTATAACAACAGTTACCAAAGAACCATTAATATGGCGCCTTTCGAGTTTCTTTACGGGAGATCGTGTCGGATGCCTTTGAGTTGGGATCGGCTTGAGGATAGGGTCCTGGTGGGACCAGAATCGATCCAAGAAATGGAAGAGCAAATGAAAAAAATAAGACAAAGGATTAAAGAAGCGCAGGATCGACAAAAGAGTTTTGTCGATGCGCACCGTGTCGACCATAGTTACAAAGTTGGTGATCGAGTCTTCTTGCAGGTAAAATCACATAAGAGTTCGATCAAGTTTGGAAAGGGAGATAAACTCTCTCCTAGGTTCATGGGACCTTTTGAGATTGTGGAGAGAAAGGGGCCCCTGGCCTATCGACTAGTCTTGCTTGATACTTTGATGCATATGCACGATGTTTTTCACGTATATATTTTGAGACATTATTTTAGTGATCCTACACATGTTATTGAATGAGTTCCTTGAAGGTATTGGATGATGGGGCACTCACGGCTGATCCGATATGCTTCCTAGATCATCGCATTCAATGGCTATGACGCCAAACAGTAGATCAGGTCAAGGTCCAGTGGGACCACTATAGTCCGCACTCGGCAACTTGGGAGGACGCATATGATATGCGCCAACAGTTTCCATTTTTGTTTGATAGATAGACTTATGATACTATGATACACATTATTTCGGCCCTTATACTGTGAAACTTTGGGATGAATTTTAGACCAATATGGGGTGTATGTAACATCCCTCTCTTGTGCACACTGAGCAAACTTATTCTTTGAGGACACTTGCTCGCAAGTGATCCAGATTATTATACTATTAAGCATTTGATTTTGATTATGAGGCGTTATGGGTTGATGACAAGTTGTTTTGTTGTATTGACATAGACAAGTTCTATTGACTCAGTTTTACTGAGTGTGTAGGATTTTGGACCTCGTAGGATGCAGAGGCATCGATGGAACCCCTTGGACTCCGGATCGAGTCGGGGAGTGAACTATTGGGGTTTGATTGTTTTATATGTGATATTAGTGCATCTGATTAGATGATATGATTATGGATATATTTCTGACATGATCCATTGATGATGAAGGCCAACGATATCTTTCCGACTAGACTCACATGTGGAGTAGAGGGGTCATGCACGACTACCAAAGATTTTGAGGGAGAGGTGTGGACAGTAGCCCTGCCACAGCCTTCTAGCACTCCCGTCGTGGCTCGAATTGTAGGTTAACGATTACCTAGTTTGAGAGGATCCACGATGTCGTGAGGGTAGACTGTGACATTCACTCACGATGATTCTAAGGGGCACACAATAAGGCAGGGGCATTATTCCTTAGAGGCCCTTAGTCTCCCACAAGATCGCTTGGCGGAGTATTGACTCCAGGGGTTTTTTATGTCTACCAAATCAGTTAAGAGGCGAGTGGCACCCTTGGAGCACGTGGTGCGTCCTGAAGGGCACTTCGCGCAAGAAAAATGGAAAGAGGCGAGTGGCACCCTTAGATCACATGGTGAGTCCTGAAGGGCACGTCGCTCAAGAAAAATGGAAAGAGGCGAGTGGCACCCTTGGAACACATAGTGCATCTTGAAGGGAACGTCGCGTTGTTAATTACTAAATGAATAAACCTAGATGGCCTTAGGATGGATAACGTGTTAATAAAAACTTAAAACAATTTCCCAAATAAATTGTCGCCCAACCTCGAAAATTAAAATCTAGGTCTAGGTGAAACTTGCGGTAAAATAAAAATATGTTGTAAAAATAAAAATAAAAATAAATAAATAAAAATGATATTCATCATTAATCATGTGTCGAGAAGGGGGTGAGTAATTCTTTTCATTTATAAAAATCTTTTGGGGTATACAATTTAAAAAAGGGGAATTAATTGTTTTGTCACTTATACTAATTAAAATTTATTAATTAAAAAGGGAAAAGGGAAAAAGTTAATTTTCTACACCTGCCAAATTGAGTTTTAAATAAAAAGGGAAAGAGGGAAATCTAAAATAATTAGGAAACTAGGAAAAAGTGGGAAACATAAAAAGAAAGGGAAAACACAAGGAAAAAGCAGAAAGTCTAACTTAGTAAGGTATCTAGCATTTAAGAACTTTCTAAATTAAACTCAACTAGTAATTTAGTAAGGGGGAAAGTCATTAAAACTTGTAAGGGAATATGGGGACACCTAGGATCGATTCTAGGAATTATTTTAGGTGGGTGAGGGAAATAGGGGTAATTAATTAATTAAGGAAATTAATTTATGGTGCAATGAAGGGGATGGGCGACACATGTATGGGGAGGATTATTATTGAATTAAATTAATGAAAAATAAGTTAAAAGGGATTTTGGGATGGTTTTTGACTTAGAAAATCTATATAAAGGAGGAAGGAGAAGGATTATGGATCTTTTCTATGATGTGTAACATTACGCTGCAAAAATTTATACTTGAATGACTTAGCTTGTGGGAGTTGGGATACCCAGCTCGCTGAGGAGTGGTAGCTCGGCCTTGTGAGGCGAGCTGGGAGCTAGATGATTCTATGGTTAGTGTGTGTAGCCCCTTTGTGGCTTGGGGGACTAAGGGGGAAGAAGAGTACCCCTAGCATTGGTTGGGAGGTATCAGTGAAGTATCATTGGTCAGCAAGCAGGAGCTACACGAAGCATGCAGGACAACAACTCAGGGCGGGCTACTTGGGATACGGTATGCTCCCTTTAATTCTGCATGGTAGTTTATTAGTATACTTTACACTCTTAGTCTGTATGTTTAATTGGGTAAATAAAATGATTGACTTACATTTAATTGATGACTGATTTTTCCCATAGCCTTAAGCTCGTTGTTGATTGATTCCCTTGGCTTTCGATCCCTGCATGTCTTGACCATCCTATGGTTTTATTGATTTGTGATGATTTGCGTTTTATATTTTTTCCTTCATCCCTAACTCATCATTCCACGCCTGAGCAGTCGGCCAGGAGCCTAATATATGGTCGTCACTTCGGTGTTAATAGACCTATGGATTTAAACATCATGTTTTTATGTGCATGGATGATGAGTGAATGATGTTCCTACCAGTCGTCTACCCCTTCTTATTGATCTTGGTTGATTGATTGTCTTGCGTCTTGTTGCGATTTTTTACCTCTGTGATTGTTATACCCTTCCCGTCGCGAACTGCTTATGGTTCTCTACGTTGATCCTTGAGTTAGATTTTTTTCCGGGCAAAGTAACTTTGTGTTTATATTACCTCTCTGGGATATTTAAGTCTACGTTTTTAATGGATGACCTCTGCATTTAATGAGATGATCCTATTCATTTTTAATGAATTATTCCTCTGCATTTTTAAAGGATGATCTATGCATTTAATGAGATGATCCTTTTCATTTTTAATGAATTATTCCTTTGCGTTTTTAATGAATGGTCTCAGCATTTAATGAGGTGATCCTATTCGTTTTCAATGAATTATACCTCTACGATTTTAACGAATGATATCTGTGTGTTAATGAGTTGATCCTATTCATTTTTCTCATGAATTGATCCTTGTGTTTTTCCTCAGTGATCAACTCGGCATATCTTGGAATTCTTAATTCTGTGATTCTCATTTTTTTTGTGACAGCTTCTGGTCCTCGATTTTATTGGCATCAAGCCCATCCTTACTCTATGATTCACCCAACATTTGACTTGTATACTCTCTGCGAATTTATTTATCAGAAAACACTTTAGTGTCATACATTAAACCTTGTGTTTGGATGACAATCTTAAGAATTACAGACAACGATTTATATCCATTAATTCCCTTAATTTAGACAGGAATGGTGTCATTAATCCCGGTTAAAATATTATTGTTTTTCCCTCGGACAAAGATATGATAAAGGAAAGTGTTGCATATTGATGATAGAACGCAACGTTAGGTAATTAAAAGATATTTCAGATAATGATGAACAACATCTGAATAAGAGACAATGAACTGGTTTTTTTTTAGACAACGATTCTTATAATTGCTTACTCAACAACTTGTAAATTTCGGACAGCGAATCCTAGGGATTCGATAACTATTAAATTTTGACTGCAGTATGATTGTTGGCGGCTAAAATTTGTGGACAACAAAACCTCAATGTGGGACATCGAATTTCACAATGCATAGAAGACAAGAATTCACAAAGGACAGACCTTGAGATAGTCTCAATTCACACAGAAGTCAAGCTTCATGAATCTCCCTCCAGAAAACAGAATTTAGATCTACCATTTGATTGGGAATCCCACACGCACAACGGCCAATGCACAACTGGAAAGGAAATCTAAGGTGAATACAACAAATGAAAAAAATAAAGAGTACAACGTTCCATTGCTATCTAGAAATAGAGCTTCCCATTCGAGGTTTCAATTCACAACAGCCAATCGTTGAGGACAATTATTTTCTATATTTTTTCATGCAAACAACGATTGAGTTTCCTTGCTAACTTACATCGAATCTCTAGGCAACATGTTTATCTTAGGTATGATAGCTATTTTAGTAATTTTCCCTACATGATAGTGTATTGATACGTGACAGTGTGTTATTTAGGTGACACCATATTACATGTTGTTGACAACTATTTTTCACCTCCCAAGTTACACCTGTCACGTCCTTATTGAATTATGGTTAAATAAATTATAATTAGAAACATTGGTTAGATTTAATCCTCATTTTTTTTATATACCTTTTGATTGAGGGTTAAAACGACCTACCTTTTTCACCCGACTAGAAAGTAAGTACTTACATAAATAAACTTATGGTAATAAGTTGTGCAAAAGCTTTGGAATTAATGAAACTTGGATGTAATTTATTTTATTGTTTACCTAACTTAAAACGTTAGCTAGAATTTGATGAGTTTACATTTGGATATGATCCATGCTAAAGATGAAATTATTACTAGTACCTTTCAAAAAAATGTAGGTTAATTAGGCCTATTCAGTATTTATATGGTTGTTACCTTTAACAATAAAAAGTATTGGTGGCATTTATAATGTACAACCTTATAAACAATTTATTCTTCTATGTGAATAATTTCGTGATCAGTTGCTCTGAAACTAATTTTGGGCATACAGCTCCAGTTTTAAATTACAGCAATGACTTAAGATAGAGATCTTGTTCAGCTTTAATTAGCAAATTAAGACAGTGAGTTCCGATAGTTTCAGTTCTGCAAGATGGTGACTTCAGTTCTAAAGGAGGGCAGTTTTTACTTATCTAATTTTGGATTTGGATATGGCTTCAGCGATCCTTATTTTAATACTAACCCTTTAAATGGTCCAGTTATGTTGTTGCGCCATGAGGATTGTCACACCCATTGTCCGATGATGGCATGATTTCGGTTGAGGGGATCATCGCGTGCCCTAACGGACAGAGGCGATGATAACCTAGCTGGAGTATGTGCTACCTGTGGTGGGCGTTATCCGTTGTAGTTGTTGTTGATGCTTGGGACATAACGCCTTCATGCGTTGGGTTGAGCACCACAAAGGATATAGTTAGTGGTCGTCGAGGTCGTTGTGTCGGGACGGTGGATGATGTCCCTTAGCTGGTAGGTACTATTGCATTTGTGTCTGGCAGGTAGGTGTTCCATCTGTTGATTTACACATGTCTCGCCTAGTCGCTCTGGTGCTAGTGTGTGGATTCGTAGTTGTTTGTTTCATGATCTGCATGCATGGGTTCGTAGTCAGGTTGAGTGGTTCAACTGTTGTCATCGTTGCCTCCTTGCCAAAAACAAAAAAAAAAATGATTTTCGCTTTGCTTGCATTCGTAACGATTCGGGGTCATTACAATGAACTATTTCCATGTGTGAATGGATTTGGCTAGTAACATTTCAAACCACTCTGGATTCTTCCCCTTAATGTAGCATAAAAAATTATGCAAATCTCACTTTCATCAAATACATGTAAATGATTGCAAATAAGATTAAAGTCAGAGAAATGATGAGAAGCAAAAGTTTTACCTTCGCCATTAAAGATTAATTTTTGCAAGATATTGATTTTCTTTCTAGAAATACTCCCAGAAGGCCTAGGAAAACTTAAAGCATGTTCCAGAACAGTGATAGGAGCCATTTTAAAAAAATTATTAAAATTAAAGAAAATAGCTCAAAAGGGATTACTTGTCGGTCAACCCTTCTTCTAGCGCCAAGCATTTTGATGGCCAAAATTGACCATAATCAACATTGCGGAAATCACCTGGTCAGGGTCCCAATTAGGCCCTTATCCATTTCAAATGGTGATTCTGACTTGTTAAAATGGGTCCAATTACCCTTCTCCTAAGACTAACCTAAATTTAATCTAGCCTGAGCTATCTTATATGTATAGTTGTCTATGTACAAGGCCTTTAGATTGTTAGTGTATGATAGTATATTATTATTATTAACAAACTGAAGAGAAAGGAATCAACTATATGTTATTACTTTGAAAAAGATGGTCCCCTTAAGATGACTAAAATCAGGGCTCAGTCTAGCCACATTGAGGCTTTCTCCTATGAAAGGAGACTTAAAGAATGAAAATAATTAAACCTAAATGCAAATGGAGATTAATCCTAAGATGCAAGTGAACAAAAAGAAAACCTATCTTGATTAAGAAAAGGTTAGTATTACTCCTAATCAAGAGAAAAGTATTTAATAAGAAGGGGAAATCAATAACCCAATTATGCAAGTCATGTAAGGAGTCTTGTAATTTCTTAATTTCTTGATTAGTGTTTTGCAAATTCTTTCCTCCTTTACCCATTTGTGATTTTTCACTTGTCAGGTTCACTTGTACTTTCTCGCTTTCACTTGTTTCTTTTATATAATGCTTGCTTTGTAGTTGTCAACATGTTGATGGGGAAAAATTACCATCATCAACGTTGGGGAAATCACCCGGTTAGGGCCCCAATTAGGCCCTTATCTGTTTGGAATGGTGATTCTGACTTGTTAAAATGGGTCTAGTTACCTTTCTCCTAAGACTAGCCTAAAGATAATTTAGCCTAAGATATCTTGTATGCACAACTGTCTATGTACAAGGCCTTTACTTTTTAGTGTATGATAGTACATTATTATTATTAACAAACTGAAGAGAAATGAATCACATGTATGTTATTACTTTGAAAAATATGGTTCCCTCAAGATGACTAAAATCAAGGCTCAGTCTGGCCACACTAAGGCTTGCTTCCATGAAAGGAGACTTAAATAATGAAATGAATTTAACCTAAATGAAAATTCAAATTAATCCTAAGATGCAAGTGAACAAAAATAAAACCTATCTTGATTACGAAAATGATATCCTTACTCCTAATCAAGAGAAAAGTATTTAATAAGAAGGGGAAAAGACTATGATTGAACTTAGGCTTATTTTTTACTTTTAAACTCTCAAAGTAGTTTGACAACTTACAAGTTGTTGAAACATATATACAATGAAACAATCTTAAGAAATAGTTATTAAAATAAAAAATTTCATATACCCAAATCCAATCATGTGAATGAATCCATTATAAGATATATATCGAACTAAGGAAGTAGTTCCTTTAACTCAATACAAGATGTAACAAGACAAATTTGTAATTGACCAATCAATAATTATTTAGTAATTCCAAATAATTCACCATGATTTCTTCATCAACTATGGTTGAACCTATCAAGACTTGCAAAGATAGCTTTATACAGAATGGCAATTAACATAAAACTAACAAGATTAACAATAGTTCTAATATTAATCAATGATATACTAATTGGCATAGAATTCTAACCAGGTTGAAAGAAACATCAAATAAATAGTAACAAGTCAACAAATCATACACAATAGTGCAGAGAAGTGAAAACTTATTATCATTAGCTCCAAATGTTGTTATACAGTCCTCTGAAATCCTGAATTCCTTCAAGGATCAATTTAGAAAAGTGTATATCAAACCATTTCATAAACTTAGAACTTTCCCTTATAGTTTCAAATCTGGAACCCCCTCAACTTATTTTCATATCTCTTTATATAATTACATTTCCTCTCCACCTCTAGGTTGAATCCACTATTAGCTACATAATTTCAAAACGACAAAATACCAAATTCTGGAAAAAAACAAAACCTTTAAAAAACTCACGATATCTTCCAAAATATTCTTTTGTTTGAAAACTCCTTTGGAGTTTATCTAAATCAGACTCTTTTTCAAATGGTTTTTCAACCATTTGGAGCGATTCATCATTTTTTGGGCATAAATGAATCTGCAAAATCGCCTCCTGAAAATTGGCAGCAACAACAATTCTAAAACTTTTCATTTGAGTCTGATAAGATTTCTCCCAAAATATTGATTTTCGGAAGAAAAATTAGAGTGAGAGGTAAACCATCCCATTTTAGAAGTGGGTTTTCAACCATTTTGTGGTTATGCATCTATGATTGTATGGAAATTGATCTGCAAAATCGTCTCCTGAAGATTGGCGCAATTTCCAATTCGTCAAAACAAATTAACAAATTAGAATTCAAATTGATAAATTAATAATAAAATCCGTGTTGTTTCTTGCTTCCTATAAAGATAAACTAGCAATGAAATAATATGGAAATGAATAAGAAATATCCAATCTTCTTGGCCAAAGAAAATTTTCCAAACCAATTTAGAAAACTAATTTTAGTTGCAAATTCGTAGCATTCACTTCTGTTGATTTTTTGGGATAGTAAATATCCAAATTTTCTTGAATTAATGATGTCGGATTGTTCTCCATGCAAATGGTTTTACAACAAGTTCTTATTTGTCTCATTTCATTGAGTAAAACTCAAGATATCACTTGTCAAATTTGAGCCATCAAAACTAATTTAATTTTGTTTTGTTTATAAAAATTTCTGGGTAGTTTTATTACACACACACACATACACTAATTGTATTTAAAAAATAAAAAATAAATCAAATTTAATATTATTAACTGATAATTAAATAATAAAATTAAATTAAATAAAAACTTATTTACATATAACATTAATTTTATTTACAGTGTATAGGAAACATAAAAAATTGTATATTTGATGCCCAGACTGTGAAAATTGGACAAACTTTTAACTAAGGATATTTTTCAAACCGTAAGTTGGAATAAGGAGAAACTTAAACAGTTGGAATGTTGGCAACAAAACAAAAGCAATGAATATGTCAAAACTAAAATTAAATCAAAATGAAAATATCTCAAAAGAAACCAAACCAAAACATTCTAGAAAGTGATATTAACCAAATTTATATGGAGGGACCCATAATAATTTCAAAAAACAATATGGGGGGTGTTGTGGCCACAACACAACCTTAGGGTGTCAGTTACAAACTATCATGAACCCCAAATTGTGTTTTACAATGACCTCCTTATTCAAATTTAAGTCATGTGTTTTTGATAATTTTTTACAATATAATTCAATGACTTATCATTCTTCTTCAAATTTTTACAATTCAATGATTCAATAAACTATTGGCTCAAAGATAAGTGTCCTTAACGGATTCACCCAATGACTTAAAATGTAATGTTGCAGAATTGTTTTCCAATTTACAAAGAAGATAAGTTTGTGAGAGCTTCAAGATTTTTAACTATCACATGCAACATTGTTGTGTATGCACTTCATGAGAACATGATCATTTTAATTTGTGTGCTTGTTTTGTTTGCTAAAATAAAGATTATTGTGAAATACTAGGTGCAATACCCTTTCAAGCATAAAAACTCGTCCACCACACAAGAACAATGTTCCTTAGACTCCCTTATTCAAATTTTGGGATGGGTCTAGAACAAGTCCACCACCAAAAAATGAAGCAAATTTATTATGGTTGTTACAACTCACTCTTTAACACTCAAGAGTGTAACAAACAATTCTCTTTTCCAATGAGAATTCCACATTTGTATTTACATCTCATTGCAAACTCGAGATACAATCATTTTTGGACATAAACATTCAAGGATTTTTGCAAAGAGTATTGGCAACCAAGCCTTCAACTCGACTTTTATTCTCCCTTTTTTAATGAAGGTTTAGAGGGTAAAATTGATTTTAATTGGAGAAAAAATATTGTTGGAAACATAATCCATTAGGGTTACTCATTTAAAGGAATATGAAACAAACCATCGCCAGGATTCCAAGAGACCTCTTGGAATATGAATCCAAATGTCATTCTCATGTATTTATATGTGTATCATATCAATGAATAATGCATTCCATGTTTATCCATCTTTGTGCACATTCTAACAGTGGTATCAGAGCCTGTGGTTCTTGGGCCAATTTAGCTATGGTAGTTGTCCATAGTTGGGTCTTCCAAAAATGCCTCTACCCTGTGTATTCATTCCATTATGTTCCCCTCTACCTGCAAATCTCCCATCCCTCTGCATGCAATTCTTGTTCATTCCCTCAGGTCAAACGTTTCTCTAGGTTAGTCTATCATTAGGGTTTCCTTCGAAATTGAATTCTGAAGTCCATGAGTGTTAGTCTTAACCATGCTATTATTCCCCATGCATTTACTCTCTGATTATTCTCTGAGTCTCCCTTGTACATAAACGCCTCCAACAATCTTCTATCAAGGTTTCCTCCACCCATTATCTCTCTACGCATGAATACCTTCACTTCACCATCTCGTTAGTATCAATCGTCCTAGGCGTAACATATCATCTCATTCACATAAGTAAACCTAATGCTAATAGATATCATCGCATTATTCTTTCTTGGTGTATGAGATGTTTCGAGGGATACTATTTGAATTGTGTGCATTTGAGCCTCCTCCCTACAGAGCTCTCAATTCCACAATCGTAAACATCCATGTCATTATGGATACACATACCACAACCAGAATAAAAACCTGGTAGAAGGATTAATACATGAACAACCTCACATAAGTCTATGTGTTGTACATTATGTTTTCTTTTACCTCTTGAAGTGGTTTTGTGCTTGGCCTAGTTCCCATTCTGCATTCATCAACCAACTAAAACACCCAATCCAATATATGCTTGTTCGACTCCACCCCTAATTGTAATTTCCTAGATATGGATAATCAAACTCATATCCTTACATGCAATTGGTCCTCACCAACAGAGTGGTCAATTTGGAAATATTGCCTCAGATGCGGTCGATTTTAATCAAACAAGAAATTTAGGACTCAATTTTCGCATCAAAAGAAATTGAAGATAACCTTTGATGACGATTTGATCATTACCTATGATTTCAATATAAAATTTCCTTTCATGCCACAATTATCATAGAATAACTATACACTGAAAATATCAACTATAACAATGCAGCAGAACTAACAAGATCTAGAAATATTAACCATGCACAGTAGACACAAGAGCACAAGAATTTGTCCTTGGAAACCCAACCTTGGGATAAAACCCAACAACCTTTCTTATAGAAGAATTTATTCCAAGATATTACTAGTACATCACCATCAATAGATCAAAATACAATACAAAGAATGTCCTCCCCAAGCCTAGTGCCTCCAAGAGTTAGTGTCTCAATAGAATAACCAAGATACAACCAAGAGAGATCTTCTCCAAGTATAGCACCTCTCCAAGTGTGGCGCATTCACCAATATAGCAAGGACTCCAAGAAATAGCAAAAATCTCACCACTACAACTGATAATTGGCTAGTGCGCACTTGAAGAGAGGAGTCGTGTATTTCCAAATGAAATAAATATGCCTCTATTTATACTTGTCCAAGCGCATGTCCTTTTTATGTGGTGTTGACGTCTCTACCTAGGTCTTCAATTTCACTTTATTGTTTTATGTCTTTTACTTGTGGAGGTTGACTTCTCTTCTTGGGTCTTCAATTGCTTCCTAGGATTCTTTAATGGTTAGATGGGTCTTCTTGTACTTCTTGGATTTCTTCTTTCATATAAAGGTTTTACTTGAGCATGGTTGGTGTAATTTTATCTGGAATGCACCCAATTGATGTATACTTCTCCGACATAGCACCTTGAGTCTCTAGCAGTCCTTGTCAAGTCACATGATCAAGGATAGAGACTATAACTGGGCCATTATCCTTAGTGAATTCATATGGTCATCTGAGGAGAATTTTTTCCTGATGCTAATACATGGAGAACATCAACGCCATGGGACATTCTCCTTAACCAAGTCACGTGGCCATCTAAGGAGAATGTCTACCCGATGCATGTGTACCTCAAGTCTTTTTCGGTCCTTGTCAAGTCACATGATCAAGGATAAATACTACACCTGAGACATTCTACTTAGCCAAGTCACATGGCCAATCTAAGGAGAATGTCTTCTTGATGTTTCCCAAACATCAATATCCAACGAAGTGGTCAATGTGGAAGTATTTCCTTAGATTTGGTCGACTCTAATCAAACAAGTAATTTAGGACTCAACTTTGCAATCAAAATAAATTGAATATAACCTTTGATGACAATTTGATCATTACTTACCATTTCCCACGCTTTTTAACATTAAACATGCTCCTAAGTGCAATATCCTACTATTGTTTTTCCAAAATTGGTGTTGATGGTATTACTCTCACAATGCATGTCTTTGTGAAAGTGCATGTTCAGATAATAGTTTTCCAATTTGTGAACAATTCTCTTCGATGCGAGATCTTTCCAACTGGTGGATATTTACTATAGGATATTTTTATATGCCCTTGTCCTATACATCATGATGTGTTTACACCTCTACCTCTACACAAGTAATTATAGAATCTGGTCCTCCACTTATATGATTAGTTCTCCACTCATTACTGAGAGATCTTCAATAGAAAACCCTCATGCATGCTTTATCTATCTGAATTTCTCCCTGGCTCTTATAGACAATGGCTAGTTAGAAAATTGTGTGGATGGAAAAGTGAATCATATGTAGAAAATTCCCCATCCTCAACCATTTATTTAGATTATAAATCCACCTTTTTTTTGTTCTAGGGATTTGAGAAGATCAAGGACCACTTGTGAAAGGGTATGAGATATTTTATCAAGAAAGAAAAATGTACCTTGATTTGCATGAGAGTGATCATTTTATGTGCCTTTGATCTTCATATTTATTCCTAACGTTGGGCTCCATTTGACATATGTTTCCCATTTAAATTCCCCTCTAAAATCTACTTGTGAAAGTACTTTTTTTTATTAGTCTTGTTTGGACCCCAGGGTGTATAAGAGATTTAAGATCGTGCCACTCATGAAAAGGATAGCACAAAGTTTTTGTCACTAGAGACTCCAAACATTTCCATAATACCTCTACATCATCAAGGGTCCAACGATTGAAGAACTTCACTTCGGACTGTGGTAAAGTGGCCACCATAGTTTCTTAATTATAGAGATTGATAGATTAAAAGAAACATCGACGAAACATTCATAAGAACAATGATATACTTGCAATAAGTATCTTTGTAAGTTTACTTGTGCTTTTATGAAATCAAGTTGAATTACATTGTAAACGGGTGCATTTTTGGTAGAAGTCGACACTCTTGTTTTGTTTAGTTTAAGTTTTAAGTCGTTGTTTAAATGACTCGAATTGAGGAAATATTATATTTACTAAAAAATCTAATACTCTCTTATGTGGAAAATATATTCACAACTGACAATGAAAGTCTTCAATATGTTCTCACTTGTTTGCAAGTTTCACAAGAGAAAGTAGAAATACTTCAAAATCAAACTCGACTTCTTCATGATGCACTTGAACGAAAGAATCTTCAACATTCTGAATTAGTCCTTGTTCAGAACAACCCTCTTTTTGAAGATGATGATGGTGATGATTCAGATCAACTCAATGAGCCAACTTTATATACAAGAGCAAATGAAGATGAAGTTGTGCATAATCAAGTTTAATTTTCTCTTTCCAAGCCAATCATCAGACCTTGGGAAGAAATTAGAAACAATAAACACATAACAATTATTATATATGAATTAGGAAGTGGCCTTTCATATTCCTAATTATACTAAACCGATCTAGTTTCAGAGTGTTGGATTGATTTGAGAAAGTTCATATTCACCTTCTCCAATTCAAGAGCATATTTTGAAATGCCAACATTGTTAGCGAGTTGGCCATGTGGAAGATTAGTGCTTTGATTTTCATCCTTGTGAGCATTATGGAAAACATAATCATCCTTCATAAAGATGTTCCAAATGCAAGAAAATTGCAAGAGCAAAGAACCACTATGGGTGGATGAATTCTTGGCAATGGCCATCAACAGTCAAGAATATATATCAATCATACTGAAGAATTCATTTTCGAGTATTGACACATATTGCAGTGGAGATATTTGTATGTTCTCACATTGTACTTGACAAGAGGAATAATATCAATGATTGACGGTCAGGCTTCAAGTTTCAAAGTTTTATCAATCTATCAATAACAAACGAACGTGATTTGGTTTGTGTCCATCCAAAATCACCATATTGGTTTGTGGTTTTCCTTAAACCACCACTTAGTAGAAGACTTACAACTTTTGTTAGACAATGGTTTGTGGTTTTTCTTAAACCTCCATTTATTAGAAGAATTTCAACTTATGCTAGAGAACAGTTTATGGTCATCTTTAAACCAGCATTCGAGAGCACTTCCAATTAGAAGAAGACATCAACTTCCAACTTCTAGCTAACTTAAGAAATGTTTTGGGAACCAATGAGGCTTAGAGTCAAGTTCTAGGGTTTGTGGTCTACCTTAAACCACCACCACCATTTAGTAGAAGACATTAACTTCTGCTAACCATTTGGTTTTTCGTCATCCCAAAACCACCTGATTCAAAGAGCACATCCAACCATCAACAACTGCATACTTCCAAATTTTAGCTCTCTTATTAGACTCACATACACCCCTTCGGATTAAGGGGGGAATGTTGGAAATGTAATCCATTATGGTTACTTAGTTAAAGGAATATGAAACAACTCGTCATCAGGAGTCCAAGAAACCTCTTGAAAGATGAATCCAAAGGTCATACTCATGTATTTATACATGTATCATATCAATGAATAATGCATTCCATGTTATCCATCTTCATGTGCTTTCTAACAATTATAATAATTGAAAACACTATCCAATGACTTATTTTTGTTTTACATCAACTTGAAACTCAAGTATTTTACACAATCAAATATAAGTGGCTTACTAGCGCCCAATCATAAGCCCTCATCTTATTTGTTATTTGGATATATAGAATTAATCATGAAGAAAAGTATGGCATGTGGGAGAAAAAGAGACTGGTCCATGCCAAACAGAAACTTGTTACCTCATTTTCTGTTGATAGGTGGATGACATTTGGTGTATTCCAACTGCACTCTCTTCTCTTCCAACTAGTGATTCTTGTCGTAGCAAAGACAAGATGGTCTCCACAATTCAGGCCTTTGTAGGATGATTAAGTTTCATTTAGAATATAGAGTAATAAAGGGATGCAATGAATAAAATCTCAACAGTGTAAAGGGGCATTTTTATGTACAGACTTGAAGAAGACGATGATCTAGAGGAAGATGAAGAAGATGACCTGGTGACATAGATACTTTGGCTATTGAGTAGGCCTGCCAAATACCAATGATTATAAATCCAGCTCCTGCAATACAATGTAATGGCCACCGTGTGTTGTCATGGGGATCTCAAAATAGAGATAAGACTTTTGTGTTTCCATATTAAACAAGAAAAGTAGATAGCACCTCGGCCCTAAGGGTTGTAGTTTTCCGAGTGTATCCCTAACAATATCTACACCAGCGTCCCTGTGCTTAATGATTTCTTAGTATTGAACCACTCGTTTGTCTCCAAAACTAAATAAATCCACCAAAATTGTTTTCCCTTCCATCCAAGCCAGCCAGGAAAGATTAGATTCCTCGTCTGACAACCAGAGTTTCATCCAACAATTCCGCGTTTGCCAAAAACAGAAACCAAAAAGTATGGCGACAGAATTATTAAAAGCCAAGTCTCGGGTGCGATCATCGATCTCTTGCTCAGCGCATGATGCTTCTTGTACATCGATTTATTATGCAAGCAGGGGGTATCATCGATGGATGAAATGATCCAATTCAATGGTAGTTTTTCCTGGATTCAATCCATAGATCTGGTCTTTGCAAAACTGGCTTGGCTTGTTATTCCACACTGGCTGCACGATTTTTCTCTAACACAACTTACTACAACGGATTTATTTAGATAATGGAGTGTAATAAGTGGAACTTCAAACAACGAATCTGTCCCCTCAGTGGTTAGATCGCTAGATCAATGGTCACAAACTCCATACAATCGATACATCCAATGTATAACCAAATTAAGGAAAAAAAAATCTGCACAAATCGTGCATGACAAAATTCATACATCTTCACGTGAAGGATATCTACAACTTTGACATAGATCTAAAAACGTTTATTCTTCAATTCTCAAGAATATTTACGACTTTGACAGAGATCTAAAAACGACTATTCTTCAATTCTCTCCTTCACCATGATATCTCAAAAACATGGCTTCTTCGCTTCACTGTGGACTCTCTTGCTTGGGATAGATTTTCTCATCATAAACCAACTAGAAATCTCATACTTCAACTTCCATGGAAAACCACCATGGTACTATACCATGTTAAGAAAATGACCAAGCAAGACATGATCTTGGCGGAAAAGGCTTTAAGCCATATTCTCAACATTTTTATTTATCTCATGATATCAATTTATAGTGCATGGATCTGAGCATCTCTAGATATAGATCTCACTCACAACTAATCAATATATAATGATAACACCTCATCAATACATAAGGATGAAAACTCATAATAAGGCGGTCTCGGACTTTGTGATTGTATAGGGACCATAGTCTAACACTTGGTGATGTTGTGCACATGCATAAGGTGGTCGACATGGCATTAAAATCTCTTGTGGGCAGATTCTTGGGTAGAACAATGGGTGAGAATTTGTGGAAGTCATGGGTGAAGTAAATGAGGGAATCGGTGCTTTGGTGTAACCCTAAATGTTTTATTTTGATTCATGGATGGGTGGGATTTATATTTCAGTGTGAGGAGGATTTGATGAAAATTCAGGATTTTTGTGGTGATGGGGATCAACTATGTTCTTTCTCAAGTGATGGACACCATTTTTCAATGCTCACACTAAAAAAGTGGAGATTACACCAATCTGGGTTGAAATCCTCAGTCTTCCAGTTGAGTTTTGGTCTCTTGTTGCTTTAAAGGCTATATGGAATGCATTAGGGACGTTTACAAGGCTGGCATGAGTTTTGAATAGACAGGGATTTTGGCAGTTGCTTGTATTTTGGTGAGAATTCAAATATTAAGAAGGGTACGTTGGACGAGATGGAGTTGAAGAGGGGAAATGTCACTATTATTCAACCGTTGGACTATAGCAGAGTTCCTTTCAAATGTGTTTGATGCCATAAATATGGGCATTTAGTCCATGATTGTACATTACCTTTTTATCTGAAGGTCGGGAAGAGGTTGCAAGGGAAATATTACACAAAAAAATATGGAATTAATCAATAAAGAAGGCTTTGAGTTAAAGGATGATGTCAGGGAGTAGAAGAGCGCTCAAATTCAAGTTGAAAGCTCAAAGTTTGCTTGAATTATGTCTGAAGAGGTGCCTTAGGAAGTCCCAAAGGGTGTGAAGGTATTTCTTGAGGAGTCAAAGGATGTGGAATATAATGGGTTGGATCTAGTGTAGGGGAAGGAAGTCTCGAAGGTGATGCCAGAGATTGGTTCACCCATAAAAGGTATGCCAATTATTGGTTTGGTTCCTCCATGTAGTTATTCACTTGATTATAAAGGATTCAGGTGGTGTCCAATTCTATGTGTAATTTTCATGATGGGTATGTTTAAAATGAGGATTGTTTTGGACTTGTGGGAAATGGATGAGCTTGTTTCAATAAGATGGGGTTCCATATTTTAGATTTTTTGTTTAAGTTCGACCAGTTCTAATAGTAATATACCTAGACCTCTTTCAAAATATGTTACCATGATCCTTCTTCATTGATGGTGGAAGAGGGAGAGGGAACATCTAGATACTATCTTCGGTCAAGGAAAGAGGAACTCACTTGAACTGAAAGGGGGGTTTTAGGAGGTCCGACAATTAATGAAGGGAGGACTAAAAAATGCTAAAAAATGTGGTTATAAGAGGAGGAAATCTTTCATCAAGCACAAGAAAAGGCACACAAAAGTGCAATAAAGAAAGCAATTCTCAATTGAAGGGGTTCTTAGAGCAATTAAAACACTAGGTCTTGCCTCTTAATGATTTGTCTTTCCTTGAATTGTAGGGATTGGGCCTCCCTTCAAAAATGTTAGCCCTTAAAAGACTAGTAGAATCTCAAAAACTTGACATAGTCTTGTTACAAGAAATCATAAGTGATGGTGGCAAAATATGTTATAATCTTATTAAATTTCCCAGTGGATGGGAATTTATATTTTTTTATTCTAAGGGTAAGTGAGGTTTGATTTTGGGGTGGCAACCAAGGTCACACAAATGTATTAATTCTTGGTATTTTGATTTAGGGTTAGGGTTGACTCCACATTCCTAGGAGATGGTGTTGGAGGTGTTAATTTTGAACCTGTATGGGCCTTATTCAGATTGAATGTCTTTTTGGGAACAATTTTTAAATCTGGTTTTTCTTGGGAATATGCAAACAATTGTGGGAGGATGTTTGAATTTCTCTTTAGAGAATGTAGAAATTTGGGGTGAGTAGCAAATGTGGATCCCTTCACATAATACTTTGTTACAATTTTGGATCATGACCATGGTTTAATTGATGTTTTTATTGTAAATATAAGACCTACCTAGTGGAAGCAAAGGGTGGGTGTTGACAAGATATCTGAGATGTTGGATATATTTTTGTTGGAAAAAGTGTTTATGAATGACAATGTGAGGATTATACAATGTGTGGGCTCTAGGGGGGGTGGGATTTAGATCATTTTCCCATCTTGTTGGAGGTGGTAGTGAGAGGAGAAAAAGTTCCTTGTTCTTTCAAATTCAATCCACTTTGTTTTGAGGAAGAGAGGTTTGTAAATTTAGTTAAAAATAATTGGATTCCATTTGATGGAGGATCGAGGGAATCAACAACACTTTAATTTGAAGCTAATTTGAAAAAGTTAAAATAGTCAATGGCTAAGAGGGATTATGAAAAAAAACTCAAAGATGAAAAGGACCTAAGTGAAATAAAGAATTGCTCGGACGGCTTATTCTTACAAGAACTAGTTGGATTTTTAGACAAGGAGAATAAGAAGCAAATAACTGAGTTGGAAAATAGGAAGAGAATCATGCTAGATGAAAAAGATGCATTATGGAGAAATAAAAGCAAAACACTTTGGCTTGAGAATGGTGATGAAAACACAATTTGTTTTCTTCATTTTGTTAATCAAAGGGAAAATGTGAATACAATATGGAAAATGTAGGATTCAAAAGGAAATTCGATGAGTAGCTTCAAGGATATAACAAAAGAAGGGGTGTATAATTTTAGTGGTCTATTCAAAGAAGACACAAGAGCTACAATAGTTGAGGTGGTGAATATGGAAACAATCTTCTCTAGCTTTGTTTCTAAGGAAGATAATGCCATCTTGTTGGAAGAAGTCATTAAACAAGAGCTACACAAGGTCTTACATTCCTTTAAAAAGGAAAAAATCCCAAGATTGGATGGATGTCTTGTTGAATATTTTCTCAGGTTTTATGAATTGTTGGAAGGTGATATTTTGAGAGTTATTGAGGAATCAAGAATTAATGGAAATATCATGTTAACCTTTAATTCCACTTTCATAGAACTTATTCCTAAAGCAGTTAATCTAGTTAATTCTTAGGAATATAGGTCTATTTATCTTTGCAATTGCATATATAAAATTATGTAATATATTATTGCTCAGAACGTCAAGTCACTTCTATTTAAGAATAATTCACAGGAGCGGTTTGGTTTCTTAGCAGGGAGGCCAATACATGAAGTTATCAAAGTGACTCAAGAATCATTCCATTCAATTAAAACAAAAATAATGTTAGCTATGGTAATCAAGGTATACATTTCCAAATCTTATGATGGAGTTAGTTGGCTCTACTTGAGGTTGATGCTAACTCACCTGGGTTTTAATCTTAGCTTTGTTAAATGGATTATGAATTGTATGACTTCTATTTCATTTTCTATCTCGATAAATAGATCTACATCTCAGTTCTTTAGAACTGGAATAGATTTAAGACATGGTTGTCTTAGTTATCTCCTTTTCTTTTCTTGTTGGTGGCTAAGTGTTTAAGTAGATCTCTTTTGGAGGAAAAGAGTAATGGAGCTTGAAAATGCATCATAATGAGCAGAACATTATATCTATCTCATTTTTTATTTGTAGATGACATTTTATTTTTCTATGATGGCTCAAGAAGAAATGCTCACAAACTCGGAGAGATTTTGGACTTGTATTGTCTAGCAACTTGAATAATGGTTAATGTTGAAAAATCAACAATCTCTTTTATGGGATTAAGTGAAGAGGATCAAATATTGTTTTCTCAGATGTTTCCTTACAACCAGGTAGAACTATAGGCAAGGATCAGTATCTAGGTTTTTACCTAAAGCCTAATTGTTATACCAAAAAATATTGGAGATGAAGGATTTTGAAGGTAGAAAAAAGATTGTCTTCATGGTTTAACATGTGGTTATTTAGGGGAGGTAGATTGGTGTTGGTGAAATTTGTATTGGAAGAAATAATCATATATTGGACATATCTCTCCTTTATTCCCAAGGGAGTGCTGGAACAAGTGAGAACAAATAGTTTCAAATTTGTATGGGTAGAGGACAATGTAAAAAAAAAAACCTTTCCTTGGATTTCATGAAAAATAACAGTTATTCCTAAGGAAATGGGGGGATGAGGTATCAAGAATGTTCATTGTTTTGAAAGGGATTTGGTGGCTAAGTGTGTATGGATAATTATTAAGGGTAAATAGATTTGGATTGGGGTGGTGACTCAGAAGTACATAGAGCCTCTATCATTGGAATATTGGATTAGAACTCCCACTAAATCATATAACTACTCTTTTTTTATCTAGAAGGTTGTGGTTTTAGCTTTTCCCTTGATTGGAAATTGGTTGGTTTGGAAGGTGTGGGATGGGTTGATCCGAAAAATTCTTAGATGTTGATTAGTTTTTAAATACATATAAACATCTACTTGATCTTCAAAATAATAATGATCGCTTGACTGTTTGCAATTTACATGTGAAATACTTATCTAACTGAATACACTTTAATGATAAATAACTTGCAAATAAATGTGTACAAAATGAACAACAATGATAATATCACATACACAAGTTTGATAACAGAGTTCACCCAATTTGGGCTATATATATGGGTGTGCTTCCAATAGAGACCTCTTTATTAGTGATCAAATGCGTGTGTTTTACAATAACCTTTTTATGTGTTGCTCAAACCCAAAAACAGAGTGCACCAATGGATTCCTTGTGAAAAATCATGAAAAATGAGTGTAAATTTCTTAAAATTATGTCAAGTGACCTCTCGACATGCTTTACGATGTAACCTATGTTGAAATAATGTAACTGCGAAGAGCATTCTTATTATTATTGGATTAAATCCCCATTGCGGATTAATCATGGCATTATTATTATTATTGTTATTGGATTAATCCCCATTGTGGATTAATCATGTCGGTAATTTTATAAGGACCAAATCCCCTTTTGTGGATTGGTCATCGGACAATTACAAAGGGCAGAATAAGAAGTCGGCCCCAACATTTATTATGGAAGACCCAGAATTAATTAAAGGTGGGTTTACCCACCCAGAGTGAGAGGTCGGCCCTGCCAGTTGTGACCTTTCACACGTGTCAGTCTTGTATAAATAAGAGGCTAGCGCCTCACTTCAAACACACAACTCACTTGCTCATTTCTCTTATGAGGCAAGCTGCAATTACCAGAGAGAGGAGGAGAAGAGTGGTGCATATCTTGGGGAGGAATTTTTGTATTGGTTTGAGTTATCTCTTGAACATTGTATAAGCTATTTATGATAAGGAAGTTTTTGCTGGGTTTTCTTCCCCTAGAGGGTTTCCCAGGATAAATTTTGTGTCTCTTGTGAATGTGTTTTTCTCAGTGATCTTGTTCTTATGATGCTCTTATCTATTGAAATGCAAAGAACTATAATAATGGCATAAACATTAACATGGTATCAGAGCCAACTTGAAGGAAGCACAATTTGCAAGAGGAAAAATGTCACTATTACCGTACCCAAAAATTAGGGTTTTTCAAAAGTGAGTATTTTCAGCTCCCTAACATCCTAGAAAGCTGCGCCCTCCCCCAAGGATCATTTTGGCACTTAGAGCGCACCTTTTCAATGGCTAGATCTCCCGGAAAGTGAAAGCCTAGTTTCACAAAGTACTAGAAAACCAGTGTACCAGAAGTACCAAAAGTACCAGAGTACCAGAAGTACCAGAAAACTAGAAGCACCAGTCCATAAATCCGCAGATCAAGTTTGAGGGGGTAAAAGTTGGATTTTCGAAATTCTGACTACACTAGCTAACTCGCCTCAGCCCAGCGCATCTATCCCCTGTATCAGAATTTCAAAATTTGAAGTTTGAAAAATTAGGGTTTCCTCATAAAACCCTAAGTTGCAGTTGCAGTTGCAGTCTCAGAACTAGTTGCAGTTGCAGTCTCAGAACTAGCTGCAGTTGCAGTACCA
>ML778076.1:608496-640675 GCA_009831015.1 Picea engelmannii | reverse complement strand
GATACTGTCCTCCAGATGCCACTGATGATGCAGACCTCTCTCGCCTGATGCTGATGAAGAATACCCTTCTTGTTAAGGGGGAGTGTTGAAATAATGTAACTGCGAAGAGCATTCTTATAATTATTGGATTAAATCCCCATTGCGGATTAATCATGTCATTATTATTATTATTGTTATTGGATTAATCCCCATTGTGGATTAATCATGTCAGTAATTGTATAAGGACCAAATCCCCTTTGGTGGATTGGTCATCGGACAATTACAAAGGGAAGAATAAGAAGTCGGCCCCAACATTTATTATGGAAGACCCAGAATTAATTAAAGGTGGGTTTACCCACCCAGAGTGAGAGGTCGGCCCTGCCAGTTGTGACCTTTCACACGTGCCAATCTTGTATAAATAAGAGGCTAGCGCCTCACTTCAAACACACAACTCACTTGCTCATTTCTCTTATGAGGAAAGCTGCAATTACCAGAGAGAGGAGGAGAAGAGTGGCGCATCTCTTGGGGAGGACTTTCTGTATTGGTTTGAGTTATCTATTGAACATTGTATAAGCTATTTATGATAAGGAAGTTTTTGCTAGGTTTTCTTCCCCTAGAGGGTTTCCCAGGATAAATGTTGTGTCTCTTGTGAATGTGTATTTCTCAGTGATCTTGTTCTTATGATGCTCTTATCTATTGAAATGCAAAGAACTATAATAATGGCATAAACATTAACAACCTCAAAGCCCTATTTCCCTTGAAACAAACTTCGAGACCATATTCTTCATATTAATGAGTGTGTGTCCCATCCTCGGTCTGTGCACCCATTAAATAAGGTGCAGACCATTAACTTCCCTCTAAATTAATAGGCAATCAATAAATGTGTTCTTAAGCAGGTTCATAACAAACCCACACCCATAGCAGAATCAGTTAAGTGTCGGTGCATTTATTTGGTAGATTGCGGGATCAAATCTTGTCGAACTTGCCATATTTTATGGCATGGTTTTTGTTTGTTATATGGTTATATAGTTATATCCATATACTATATATGGCATACCCCCACAAGTTATGACCCATGGTTATATTACATTGCATGTGATCATATGATAAGGTATGGGTCGAGGGATTAGACCCTCGACCCTTTTTCCTACTGGATAAACCTTTTTACAAGGTTAAACATAACTTGCAACATATATGGGTAAGCATTAATGTGGTGGTGTGATGGTAACAAAGGCTTTGGTAAGGCTTTAGGAGGTCACGGGCTCAATCCTCCAAAATCCCCACATAATTTTACATAACCTTAACCATAATGGCCAATGGGAGGCTACCACGTGGCAGCCTCTCATTGGCTTATCCTTGCCATGTGTTGACAAACAACTATTCCACTTAACTTGTACGATTTCCACATCACGTACCCCGTCAGCATATGGTCATGCCACGTGGCCCTTTAGGGTGTGACCACATCATTGTCATACAGTTGTATAGTCATGCAACATGTCACCCTTTCAGTGGTGACACATGTCACCTTGACCCCTTTGACTTTGACCTTTGACCTGGTTGACTTAAACCTTGACTAGCCATATCTTTTTCATACGAACTTTGTTTGAGGCGATTTTTGCACTGATGGAAATCTATCGTCGAGCTCTACGCATTGATGGAATTTTTTTAGAGAATTTGGAATATTTGAATTTTGAGAATTTCTAAATCCTCTTGGACCTCTGTGAGTGTTCCAGATCCTCTTGGACCTCTGTAAGAGTTCTTGGATCCTCCTGGATCATTCCTCCTTATTGGAATCCTTTTGGACCACCAAAAGTTTTTTATTACACAAAAACTAAGTGAGGGTGGAAGCATTTTTTTCTTTACTTGGTTTTACCCCGTTAAGACTAACTCAAAGATATTCCACATCACCTCACTGTGAAGTCCTAATTATTTTGTCGAGAATAACATCTTCCTGAAGCTCGTCCAAGTATTCTAGAGAAAAATCATCAACTACTGGAACCCAAATACTTTCATCTTCATCTATAATCATAGGAGGCTCATAAAGCTTCAAATTCTCAACGTTTTCCACTGAATACATTTGCATGTAGGCTGGTATATCTAAATGAAATGCATTAGTACCAATCTTCTCCAAGATATTGAATGGACCATATTGTATTGGCCTTATATTTTTACCTTCCCATTTCATTCTATCCTTGATGATATGTAACCATACTTGATCACCAATCTCAAATTGATGATCAACCCGATGTTTTCCATGCCTTTCCTTGTACTTGGCTTGACTTTTCTCCAATTTTTCTTGTACTTCTTGATGTACCTATTGAATCTTTTGAATGAACCTTTTAGCTTTATCTTTATCATCATGTCCATATTCTTTACTTGCTTCTCCAAAAACAAATTCCATAGGTGATTTAGGTAAGTAACCCTAACATACTTCAAAAGGAGTTTTTTTAGTAGACGAATGCATGGCATGTTGTACATAAGGTAAATCTTCATCCCATAACTTAGGATTCTTGATGGAGTACCCTCGAAGTAGATGTACCATTGTTTTGTTTACCACCTCTGTATGTCCATCTATCTGTGGATGAAAAGTTGTGCTCTTCTTTAACTTAGTGTCCATGAGATCCCATAAATGAGACCAAAACTTTCCCAAAAATAGAGAGTCTCGATTTGATATAATAGATGTAGGAAGTCCAAAATGATCCCAAAAATTAGCAAAGAACATTTGTTTTGTCTGTTCAGCAGTGACAAGTTTCTTGAATGGCATCAAAATACACAGCTTTTTGAATCTATCCATGACAACATATAGATAATCACGACCTATCATAGACATCGGAAAGCCCCCTACAAAATCCATGGATATACTTTCCCATGGTTGAGAATGTAAAATTTCAGACCCCACCCAGTTTCAAGTCTCGTTGATTTTCCAGCCAATGTTTAATGCCCAAACCCAGATCTATGACAGCCAATTAAACTTAGCATAAAATAATTTTTTTAGAACTGAAACATGAGGATTCTGAACATCGTTTAATGCAGAAATAAAATATATCAGGAGCACATATAACTCAGAAAATAACACAAAGATTTTTGGTTTAACAGTGACCCTGGAAAAACCCACAAGGGGAAAACCAGTGAAAGAGGGATTTTATTATTTGTGAGCTTCAGAGAAATTCTTTTACAGCATATTCATCTTCAGAAAAAAAATACACAAACTTATCTCAGCCTTTTTCTTCTACAAAGACTCCTTCTGAATAGTCCGAAAGAAGCTCCTCGATTTCTGTCCCAGAAATCCATACACTGTACGGTTGTCCCAACAATAAATGTTGTACGGACTATCTCGAAATTTGTGCCAAAAATTTCTGCAAAGACTGTATGGAATACCCAACAAGAAAATACCTCAAAACACGCACCAACCTCCTTGAAAAATGTGCCTAGAATTTTTGGACTATATGGCCCTCGAAAACTGTGCAAGTCCGTATGGACTATACGGATTTACTTTCCCATAAATTCTTGCCCAACAGGTTCCTCAATTTTTGTGCCAATAAATGAAAAGTGGTTTCCTTGGAATGCATGCCATCCCTCCCAGAAATTGTTGTTGTTGTCCTCCTTGATTTCTGTGCACATTAATGGTTGTACAACCTCCACAAATTTGTACTGTACGAATTGTATTAAATGGTGTCTATTGTCTTGAAGTACGTGCTATCTCTCAGCCTTGAAATGCATGCCAAAGCTCTACCAATGTCTTCTCTCTTTCTCAAGCTCGATCTCCTCCTCTTTCTCTCTCAAAAATGATGAATCAAACCTAGAAAGGGTGTGCCCTCCTACCCTAGTCAACTTCATGGTGGTAGGTGAAGAGTCTCTTAATCCAACGATTGAGATTGGATTAGATGAGTGGATGAGATTGAGTGTCTATTCACTCACCCCCTCACTTAAGTCATAAAGTCACCTTTTAATTTGCATATCACAAATTAAATGACTAGGGTCCACATTAGGCACTTTCTCACCCCTTAGGCACCTAGGTGATGAGAAACACTTGCCAATGTACTTTTTAATTATTTTTAACACTCCCTCTTACCGAGGAAAGTGTTACTCACCACTCCAAGATTGTCCTAGAAAAATAAAAACTTGCCTTTGCCCAAGGCTTTGGTGAGTATGTTTGCAACCTGCTCATCTGTAGATATGTACTATAGCTCCACTGCTCCTCTCTGAACATAGTCACGGATGAAGTGATAATGAATCTCGATATGCATAGACCTGTCATGAAATACTGGATTCTCTGAGATTTTAATGCAACTCTAATTATCACAGTAAATTAAGGTAGGCCTCAAATGCACACCAAACAATCCCACCAGCAACTTGCGAAGCCAAAGAGCCTCACAAGTGGCCTGACTGGAAGCCATATACTCAGTATCTACAGAACTCAATGCCACTGACTTTTGCTTCCGACTAAACCAAGACAAAATTGCTGAGCCCAATCCAAAACAACACCCAAAAGTACTCTTCCAGTCACTGACACATCTTGCCCAATCTGAATATGTATAGCCAACCAGACGAACTGCATCTCCTCTCTAATAGTCCAGAACATAATCTATTGTACCACAAAGATACCTGAGCACATGTTTTGTTGCCACCCAGTGCACTCTCCTAGGTTCCACCATGAACTAACTGAGAGTGTTGACAACAAAACAAATATCTGGCCTGGTATTGACCAAATACATCAAAGACCCAATCAACTGATGATATAAAGTGGAATCCACCAACTCTAACTCATAAGCATGAAGCTTCTTCCAGTTGGTAATCATGGGAGTGGTCATGGGCCTACAACCCTCCATCTGAAATCTCCTCAGAATGTCACACACATACTTCCCCTATCCCAGGAAGATGTGTCTAGGCTCCTGCCAAACCTCCAATCCCAAAAAATAGTGCATCAATCCAATATCAGTCATCTCAAACTATGAAGCAAGGCTCTCCTTGTATCTAGTGATGAGTTTCTCTGCCCCTGTAATGAAAATCTCATCCACATATAGAAATAGAATGAGAGGATCCTCTCCAACCATAATGTAGTATAGGTTGGGATCTACCTCACTCTTCTCAAATCCCAACTGTTGCAAATAGGCATCAATCCTTGAATACCAAGCTCCGGGAGCTTGTTTCATCCCATACAATGCCTTCTTCAGTCTACACATATGAGAATCTCTCCCATGCACCTCAAATCCCTATGGATGCTAAATATATACCTCCTCCTATATAATACCATTCAGAAATGTGGTCTTCACATCCATCTGGTGGTTCTTCCAACTCATCTATGTTGAAATGGAAATCATCGACCTAATCGAGGTATATCTAGAAACCGACGCAAAGGTATCATCATAGTCAAATCCATCAACCTGTGAGAACCTCTGAGCTACAAATAAATCTTTGTACTTCTCAATGCTTCCATGTGCAGCATGCTTGAGTTTATAGAGCCACCTGGAAGTCACCACTGACTTCCCCTCAGGTCTAGGAACAATATCCCAAACATCATTCTTCATGATGGAATTGTACTCTTCCATCATGGCATCTCTCCAAACCTGTATACCAGTAGAATCCTCAAAAGTGGAAGGCTTAGAATCTCGAATACTGCTCAGCATCACAATGTAGTTGCAAAACCTCTCGGGAGTTTTACTCTCCCTCACAGCCTACCTGGGATTCCCCATTGAACCCTGTGCCTCCATCAAAGTATATTGAAGCCAATTGGGCTTCCTCCTCTCTGAAGTAGTGTCACATGGAGGGGACTCTCCCTACTCAACCCCATCTCCTGAAGACTGTGATCCTGAAGTAGACTCTAGAGTACCTGATCCTGAAACTTGTGAACCAGTAACCTGCGATCCTGATATTTGTGGCCCTGTCACATGTGGACTAGTCATCACCGAAACCAGTGGCCCCGAACTCTGTGTCATTGAATTCTTCTTGGGACTCACCTGAATATGAGGTGAATACTTATCATGCCTCTCTGTCCCTCATGACTTCCTAAAGGCTCTTTCCTCCTCAAATATCACATCCCTCCTCAAAACTGTCTTCCCTGAGGAAGGAATGCATATACAGAAATCATTTGAAGTCTCGATATACCCAACAAATATCCCTCTCTCTGTCATGAGATCTAGCTTTGTCCTCTTCTCATAAGGGACATGTATGTGATGCACCCAAAAATCCAAAAGTGCCCCACCTCAGGCTCCTTCCCAGAAAAATCCTCCTCAGGAGTCATACTCCCCACTGCACTGTGTGGACTCCTGTTCTACAGATAAACTGCAGTGTAGCATGTCTCGGCCCAAATAAATAGTGGCATCCCCTGATCATGTAGCATAGCTCTCGCAACCCAAACTATGGCCCTGTTCTTCGTCTCAGCAACCCCATTCTGTTGTAGGTTATAAGGAACAATAAACTCTCTCATGATGCCCTCTCCTACAAAAAATTCCATGAACTCCTTGGAGGTATACTCACCCCCATTGTTTGTCCTCAGAACTTTGATTTTCTTCCTAGTCTGGTTCTCCACAAGAGATTTGAACTCTTGGAACCGACTGAATACATGTCCTTTGGTCTTCATGAAGAAAATCCAAGACTTTTGTGAGAAGTCATCAATGAATATAACATAGTATAAACAACCAATCAACGATGTCGAAGACATCGGGCCTCATACATCTGAATGAATAAGATCAAGGATACATGTTGCTCTACTGTCACTGCTAGGAAAATCATTCTTGGTGTAATTTCCCAAAGCACACCCCTTGCACAAATCCTGGTGCTCTGTACTGAAATCTAGAACTCCAGTCACAATCTCCCTCAGTACCCTCAAAGCTCCATGGTGAAAATGTAACATCCTCCTATGCCATAGCTCACATAGATCACTGTCGCTTATAGAATGAAACAATGCTCTCACTGGCTAGAACATAAGCTTGTACAACGTCTCATGTCTAGTCCCAATCACTTTGGTCGAAGTGATACTAGACCCCTTAGGGAAAAGGAGCACCTGCCCATCACAGAACAACACCTCATAGCCCCTCTTTTCAATAGAAGAAACTGACACTAATTTCCTTTTCAATCCCAAAACATATAGGACCTCTCTCAACAACATGGGAGGCAAAGACTCCCTCTGAAATGATACAGTCCCACAACCAACTGCCTTGACCACCCGATCATCTCCAAGCACTACCTCAATATCACCAATCTAAGTAAGATTTTTCAAGTGCTCACGAACCCCTGTCATATGGCAGGAGGCACCACTGTCAATATACCACACATTAGAATGAGTGGTCCTCGTAGAAAGACACACAAATAAGGAAAACTCCTTATCAAACTTGGTGGAAAACTCTTCCACCACTGTTGAAGTTTTTGTCTAGTTTTTCTTATTTTTTAGACACTGACCTGCATAGTGCCCAAACTAGTGGCATGTAAATCACTTGACTTTGCTCATGTCCCTCTTCCCTTTACCCTTCGGTTTGTTTCCTCCCTTGGGACCCTTTTTGAATTTTTCCTTGCTATTGGCAGCAAGAGCCACATTATCCTCATCATGACATGTAGATGAACTGCCCTGCACATAACCTCTCTGGGTCTCCTCCTGAACAAATTCATCCCAAATACGTTCCCAATTGGGAAGCTTCTCCCTAGCCACCATGCCCTCAACAAAAACAACCCATTGTTTGGAAACTCCATTAAATGTTGTCCTCACAAGCTCACTGTCAACTAGGGCCTCCCCCATGGCTCCAAGCTCATCTCTCACCTGTGTCAACCTGGTAATATATGTGACCACATTTTCAGCCTTGGTCATTGTAATGCTCTTCATTTTTTTCCCTCAAAACCATCTTCCAGTTTTCATTTGTACTATGGTACAACTTTTTCAAAGACTCCCACATCTCATAGGAATTTTTCTTCCCCGTCAAGTGAGAAATCAAATGGTCCTTGATGGCATCAAGAATAATCCTCTTAGCCTTGATACTCTTCTTAGTGTATGTTGCAAGAAGAGTAGCATCAGTAGGTACAACCACAGGATGTGTTGTGGTATTCTCAACAATGTCCCACAACTCATTTTCTTTCAAAAACAAGATCATCCTCTCTTTCCAAGCACCAAAGTTTGTTGCCCCATCAAATCTATCCTCAACCCTCAAACCTGTAGTCATTGACCCTTTTCTGCTGAAAATGAAAATTTCAAAATTCTGTCCAGTAAAGTGACTATTGTACCAATTTTCTGACTTGCTGAAATATTTATGTTTCTCTTTAACTCAGCTCTGATACCATGTAAAATTTCAAAGCCCACCCAGTTTCAAGTCTCGCTGATTTTTCAGCCAAAGTTTAATGCCCAAACCCATATTTATGACAGCCAATTAGACTCAGCATAAAATAATTTTTTCAGAACTGAAACATGAGGATTTTGAACATCGTTTAACGCAGAAATAAAATATATCAGCAGCACATATAACTCAGAAAATAACACAGATATTTTTGGTCTAAAAGTGACCCTAGAAAAATCCACAAGGGGAAAACTAGTGAGAGAGGGATTTTATTATCTGTGAGCTTCAGAGAAATTCTTTTACAGCATATTCATCTTCAAAAAAAATACACAAACTTATCTCAGCCTTTTTCTTTTGCAAAGACTCCTTTTGAACAGTCCAGAAGAAGCTCCTCGATTTCTGTCCCATAAATCCATACACTGTACGGCTGTCCCAGCAATAAACATTGTACGGACTGTCTCGAAATTTGTGCCAAAAATTTATGCAAAGACTGTATAGAATACCTAACAGGAAAATACCTCAAAACACGTGCCAACCTCCTCGAAAAATGTGCCTAGAATTTCTGGACTGTACGGCCCTAAAAAATTGTTCAAGTCCGTACGGACTATACAAATTTACTTTCCCAGAAATTCGTTCCTAGCAGGTTCCTCAATTTTTGTGCCAATAAGTGAAAAGTGGTTGCCTTGTAATGCATGCCAACCCTCTCAAAAATTGCTACTGCTATCCTCCTTGATTTTTGTGCACATTAATGGTTGTAGGACCTCCACAAATCTGTATTGTACGGATTGTATTAAATTTTGTCTGTTTTCTTGAAGTACGTGCTATCTCTCAGCCTTGAAATGCATGCCAAATCTCTGCCAATGTCTCCTATCTTTCTCAAGCTCGACCTCCTCCTCTTTCTCTCTCAAAAATGATGAATCAACCCTAGAAAGGGTGTGCCCTCCTACCCTAGTCGACCTCAAGGTGGTAGGTGAAGAGTCTCTTAATCCAACGGTTGAGATTGGATTAGATGAGTGGATGAGATTGAGTGTCTATTCACTCACCCCCTCACTTAAGTCATAAATTCACCTTTTAATTTGCATCTCACAAATTAAATGACTAGGGTCCACATTAGGCACTTTCTCATCCCTTAGGCGCCTAGGTGATGAGAAACACTTGCCTAGGTACTTTTTAATTATTTTTAACAGAGAAGGTACTGGAAGTGGCGTATATAATCCTGACTTTATGTTTCTAGGCTTGATTGTGGCACACATAACACAACCTATGATATACTTGGAAACTATTTCATTCATTTGAGGCCAATAACAATATCTTTGTAACTATGCAACTCTCTTACCAACCCCAAAATGACTAGAAATGCGAGATGTATGAGCTTCTCTTATTATATTTACTCTTTCATTTATGGGTATACAAAGCTTTCCAAGATGATATAACAAATTTCCATGCATATAATAATATGACTTCTGATTTCCACAAGTTAATGCATCATATACACCTTTAAAATCATCATTTCTGCATAACTTTCATGAGCTAAAGGATTATTTTGGATGGATTAATCATTGGTCTTGACAACATATCTATAACCTTGTTATGAATACCTTTCTTATACATGATTATCAATTGAAATTGTTGTAAGTGTCGTGACTGTTGTCACTTGGCCTATGACTTCAAATACTGTAATGGTTGATTATTTGTATGAATTATAGTCTCCTTTCCCATTAAATAATGCTTCCATTTCTTCACACATTGTGCCAATGATTACAATTATTTATCATATGTTAGATATTTAATCACAACTTGTGTAAAAGTCTCATAATGATAACATATAGGTTTTCCTTGTTGCATCAAGATGACTCTCATGGCATATCTGCTTGCATTGGTTTGAATCTCAAATGGTTGTTGTAGATATGTCAGAGCCAAAACTGGTGCGGTGCTTATCTAATGCTTTCCTCCCCATTGAAAGACTTGTTTAACACTTGTTAATACATGTAGAGGATATTCTATGTATGAGAAATTAGTAAAGAATTTCCTCTAGTATTGTACTGCTCCTAAGAAGCTCTAAAATTTTGTGCCAGTAATTGGCTTGGGCCATTTCACAATGACTTCTAATTTTGTGGGATCTATTTTTAGCTGCCATTCCCTACAATGTAACCCAAATATACTAGAGAAGTTTTTCCAAATTCACATTTAGAAATCTTGACATATAACTTCTCCTTCTTCAAGAGTTCAAAGAATTTCTTAACATTATTTATACGATATTCCCATCTTCGACTAAAGATCAATATATCATCTAAATAGACGATAAAAAAATCATCTATGCAGGGTCTGAACACATCATTCATTACCCTCATAAATGTTGTCAGTGCATTGCATAACCCAAGTGGCGTAACTAACCATTTGAACAATCCTTGCTTGGTCTTGAAAGCAATTTTCCATATGTCACCTTCTACAATTTTGATCTTATGGTATCCACTTCTCAAGTCCATCTTAGTGAAATAAACAACATTATTTAATTGATCCAATAGATCATCAATTATGGGAAGAGGATAACGGTTCTTTACGGTAATCTTGTCCAGGGCTTGAAAATCAATACACATCCTCCATGTGCCATCTTTATTTGGAACTAATACAATAGAAGAACCACACATAGAGGAGCTTGGTTTGATGATTCCTTTGTCAAGAAACTCTTGAACTTGCTTCTTAATTTCTTCATTATTGATCATTGATGACCTATACATTCCAATATTCAAAAGAGAAGCATCATGTTGCAAATATATTTCATGTTCAACCTGCCTCTTAGTAGGAAACCTTGTAGGTTCCTGAAATAACTCATCATAGTTAGATATGATTTTGACCATATCTTGTTTATGATCTAGATCACAAACTGATAACACATATGTTATATCTTCTTCTTTCTATTTCACTGTCATGAGAACAAAAGATTTACTTTCGCTCACGAGTATCTTCACTTTTCATGTGCTCACTAAAGAAACATTAGTTTTGATACAATGAGCTTTGATAATAAACTCAACCCCGTTCTTAAAAAGATGATATTTATTCTCTTTGCGATAGAATATATCCTTCCTGTCAAATAGATATCGACTACCCAAGACAATGCGACAAATTTCAAGAGGCACAACATCTAACTCAACCTCGTCAAAGAACTTAGTTGTAATTGCAAATTTGATCTTACATTGTTTCGTCACCTGCAACTTAGCATCTTGACACACCCATCCTAATGGATAAGGATTTTTATGAGGTGTCGTATTCAAATCCAACTTCTTAATAATTGCTTCAGATATTAAGTTAACTTGATATCCACTGTCAAATAAAGTATCTACTTTTGTATGATTGACTATAACTCTGATAGGAAAAAGCTCACTTATTTTCTGTTGATCAGTATCACTTTCCAATTTAGCGAATTAAACTGAAGAATTAGAATTGATAGTAGATATACCTTTGCTTCCTATTGCCATGATATTTGATCCATCTCCTAAATCTGACCCTAGATCCTGTCGAGTTGGTGCAACAATCTTTTGCTTCCCTTTATCCTTGAACTTCTTTGGTTGTAATTCTAGATGCAACTTCCAACACTGCGATTCCTCGTGTCCCTTTTTCTTACAGTAGGAACATGAAGGTCTTCCCTCAACTTTCTTTACTGTATTTGATTTCTTACTCTTCCATTTACCTTTTGGTTTCCTTTAAAAATTGTATGGTTTCTTATCTTCAAATGCATGCTTACCCTTACTAGCCTCCAGATGTGTATCTTGTACTAACACTTTATCAATGTTAGTAGGGTTAAACATTAAAATAATGTGGTAAAGATATGAGTGCATGCTAGCAATATACTTTAAAAGAGTTTCATGGGTATACAACGAAATCCCTAAGGATAATTCCTTCTTTTTGAATTCCTATGTATATTCTTGAATATTTTGGTCTTTACACTGCCTTAGATATTGTCATTCTATTATTGTCCTTTGTGTATAAGCTAGTGGATAGAATTGTTTTCTTATAGCCTTAGTAAACTTATCCCAGGAAGAGATTACTTTACCCTTTTAAACAATATCAACTTGCATCTTACTCTCCCACCATATTAAGGATTTTCCACTTAGTCAAAGAGAAGCTAAGTGTATCCTTGCAGCTTCATCCACGATATTTTGAACTCTACAATGTACCTCTATTTTCTTGATCCATTTGTCCAATTTCCCGGCATTCAATTCTCCATCATAGGTCAGAAATTCAAACTTGACATCCAATTTTAATAAAGGAAGATTATGATCAAACTTCGTAGAGGACTTCTTTTGATGATAAGAATGTTCACTTGCCTCAAAAGAAGATGATGATGAGGATGGTGAAGGGGGATCTAAAGGTCCAACACCTTCTCCTCCTTCTCCTTTTACCGAAGATTCTCCACTTATGGGATTTTGAATTCTTCGTTGCAAATCCTATATTATCTCTCTCATCAATCGAAGTGTATCCATTATTTATTCTGGACTCATGGGAGGATATTCTCCTTCCTTTCCTTCAGAATCCATCTTATGCTTAGGAAGTCTTCTTTTAATATCAGACTTATAACTTGCAAGCTCTCCTTTACCAAGTTTGAGTTTGGCTCTTGTAAGAATTCACTAGCAAACACTTGTCAAACCTTCTATGATACCAACTTGATGTGAAAAATACTTAGATGTTGATTAGTTTTTAAATACATATAAACATCTATTTGATTTTCGAAATAATAATGATCACTTGGCTATTTGCAATTTACATGTGAAATACTTATCTAACCAAATAAAATTTAATGATAAATAACTTGCAAATAATTGAGAACAAAATGAACAACAATGATAATATCACATACACAAGTTTGATAATGGAGTTCGCCCAATTTGGGCTACGTCTCTGGGTCTGCTTCCAATAGAGACCTCTTTATTAATGCTCAAATGCTTGTGTTTTACAATGACTTTTTTTTGCATTTCTCAAACCCAAAAATAGAGTGCACCATTGGATTCCTTGCGAAAAATCATGAAAAATGAGTATAAAGTTCTTAAAACTCCGTCAAGGGACCTCTCGGCATGCTTTACAATGTAACCTCAAAGCCCTATTTCCCTTGGAATGAACTTCGAGAGCATACTATGTATATTAATGAGTGTGTGTCGCATCATTGGTCCGCATTCCCATTAAATAGGTCGTGGAACCTTAACTTCCCTCTGGAATAATAGGCAATCAATAAATGTATTGTTAGGTGAGTTCCTAACAAACCCACAACCATAGTGGAATTGGTTAAGTGTCGATGCATTTATATGGTATGTTGCGGGATCAAATCTCGTCGACCTTGCCATATTTTATGGCATGGTTTTCATTTGTTATATGGTTATATAGTTATAACCATATACTATATATAGCATACCCCCACGAGTTATGACCCACGATTATATTACATTGCATGTTATTATATGATAAGGTATGGGTCGAGGACTTAGGCCCTCGGCCCTTTTTGTCGCTGGATAAACCTTTTTAAAAGGTTAAATATAACTTGAAACATATATGGGTAAGCACTAATATGGTGGCATGATGGTAACAAAGGCTTTGGTATGGCTTTAGGAGGTCGTGGGTTCGATCCTCTAGACTCCCAATACAATTTTACATAACCTTAACCATAATGGCCAATTGGAGGCTTCCACATGGCAACCTCTCATTAGCTTATCCTTTCCACGTGTCGACAAACTAATAGTCTACCTAACTTGTATGATTTCCACATCACTTGCCCAGTGAGCATATAGTCATGCCACATGGCCCTTTGGGGTGTGCCCACATCATCGTTGTACAATTGTATGGGTGTGCCACATGTCACCCTTGCAGTGGTGACATGTGTCACCTTGACCCCTTTGACATGGTTGACTTGAACTTTGACCAACCATATATTTTGCATACGAACTTCGTTTGAGATGATGTTTGTACCACTGGAAATTTATTAATGAGCTCTACACATTGATGGTGTTTTCAAGGTAATTTGGGATACCTGAATTTTGAGCATTTCTGAATCCTCTTGGACCTCTGTGAGCATTATGGATCCCCCTGGACCTCTGTGAGCATTCCTGGATCCTATTGGATCATGGATCCAAAGTGAGACTGGGAAAATATCCATGGGTAGGTTGTGGTGAGAATTAGAGTATGCACAAGGAAATGGTTGGAGGGTAACAAAATGAATCTAGGTTACTATTCTGTGACAACACAAATATGAGTTTGATGTTAGGATACTCCAAATATTCACAAAATTATTCATGAAACATTTATGAAAAATAAGTGAATCACTACTACAAACTATGTACAATGAAAAAAATGGAGGCAAAAAGTACCAACCTAGTCTACATGAAAAGGAGGAGCTGGAATGGCCTTAGAAGGTTCCCACTTTGTCAGGTATGTAATGAAAATTTGTCACATATGTTATTTTTTTTATAGTTATGCTAGTTTTGTTTGGAAGGAATTTGAGATTCTGATTAGACTCATGAATGTATGGGAAGGTCATGTGTGCATGAGTTCTTAAGTTTGACATTCAATATGGGAAGGGATATCCACTATGGAAAATTTGACTCTGAGGCCTATCTTTGAGGAAATTCTCAATTTAAAAAATGAAATTAATGAAGTTTTATTATTGCACGTGTATAGAGAGAGGAACTGCTTGGTTGACACCCTATCAAAGGGAGGTCTCTTGATGGACCCTGGAACATGGCATTTGTGGCATCTACAAGAAGGGTTAGTGCTAAGCAAGACTTTGGACCATTTATTTGATCACCAAAGACCCAAAAATATCTTATCAATGATGAGGGATTTGAAGATTCATTTAATTTAAGGTAGATGTTTTGAATATATTTAGCCTTTGAGATCATATGATATATATATATATATATATATATATATATATATATATATTTGCTAAAATTTGTGTAAAGCATTGTTTATTACTATGAGGATATGATAGTTTAAGTTTTTGTGACATTCTAATGAATATGTAGGAGAGTAGGAGGGATATATGTATCCATTATTTAAACCTTGTGATAGGACGGGAAATGGCTAAGTGAATCAACATTTATTGGAACCTTTTGTTTTGAAGTATGTAGGAATGTTGTAAGGGCATATAATGAATGTAATTTTATCCACTTGTAATAAATTATGATTTTTTTTAAAGGGAAAAAAAGAAATGGAAGAAAAAGAAGAAAACATAATAACATAATAAGGAAACCTTAAATAACATAATCATTAAAAACCAAACATTTCAAACATCAAGGTATCATTATTTGTAGTAACAAGTCCATAGCTATCACCTTGTAAATAATAAAATTAGGAGTCATGAATGGATAAAGTGTGATAATATTGATAGATCATGATAAAACGCATAATTTCTTTGAAAAATTATTAGTATCATTTTTCAATCAATAAGTATCTTCAACATTGCCATGGGGTAAGCAAAGGCCTACTAGTTTGTAGTGGGTTTTGTACGGTCCACCTTAAGATAGCATATTATTCACTAAGTACATCTATTTTGTTGGTGTCAGCGGCATTAGTGATAAGAGGAGTGGATGTAGACTTGGCATAATGGTTAAGAGCTTTAGGAATTAGTAGGAACTATGGAAGAACTTCCCTTCCTCCATATAAAGGGGGAGAAATGCAAATTACAAGGTATTAAATACCCTCCACAAATCATAACAAAACATTGAGTGGAAAATTGATGTAAAAAGTAACTTCTATTTATTGTTATAAGTTGTTATCCCATCCCGTCTTTTGCTACATTTAGTGAAAAACAAATGTTGATTCATGCATTTTTTTTTATAGACATCAATTTTATTTTTTTCATTCGATAGTTTGGATTAAATCTCAAATTTTAACATTTAATATAAAAAAATATTTTTATTTTTATTTTATGAAAAATATAATATTAAGGAGATTAAATTTTAAAAATTAAAACAATAAAAGGAGGCTAAATTAGATGAGACCCTCAAAGTAAATAAGAAAATTTGCATGTCATTACAAATCATAATATGTAGTTGTAATTTTTTTTTTTAACAAATATAGAAAAGTTAAATTCAATTAAGACAATATTAAACAAACATTTAGTTACTTTTATCAAAAGGTAAATGTTATGAATGGATCTCATCATTAAAGGGGTCAACAACATTATAGAAGAAAATTGTTTATGCGAGGAAAACAAAGAATATAAAACTTCTATTGTATTGTATGGAAAAGAGATAATAAGTAAACATTATGAATGGATTTCATCATTAAAGGGAACAACAACATTAGAGAAGAAAATGGTTTATGTGAGGAAAATAAAGAATATAAATCTTCTATTATATTGTATAGAAAATATTAATGTAATTTTAATATGTTGTTTTTTTTTCACTAATCTATTTTTTTTTAGTGTTATTGTTTGACATTAAGTTTTTTTTAGTGTTATTGTTTGACATCATTTAAAAGATGAATTTTTCACATTATTTTAATGGTCAATGCTCATAGTATTAAAATTAAAATATGAATAAAAGGGGCAGTAGGTGTGAGGGGAGTTGTATTTGATTCGAAGAAAATAAGGTTTTGGATTTCGCTTGGGGATTAGAAAACGCCATTAATAATCATGTCGAGGTCCTCATAGTTTTCATGGGACTTCTCCTTACTCCAGCCAATAGATCTTCAAGGCTCACGGTAATTGGGGACTATGATCTGATCATAAGGGGACTACGCCAAAATCTCAAGATCGCCCATCCCAATATTTCCAGAACTCTTCTTAGAATTAGAGACATGGAACATAAATTTTGTAAAGTCAACTATTACCATGTGTACAGATCTTAGAATGTTATAGCCGAATCTCTCTCTAAAGAAGCAAAACAGTTTTCTACCAGGAAACAAAAGAAATGTACTACAATTTGTTATGAACCTATTCCCTAAGCATTCTTGACCTGTTATGCTTCTTCTCTTGGACAATGTGTTGCTTCTCACCTATGGACAAGCACTTTCCCTCGCTCTCTCCATGTTCCTTAAACCTCTCACACATGTTGCTTGGTTTCATGACTGACGCCCTCCTTCAAATTTGTGTCCCCTCATATTGCATTATGTCATTTCCATCATGACTCTACCCTCGCACTCATGTGGGAAATGGTACTCTATACGCCTCAATCCCCCTCTACAACAATATTCTCACAACCTGGAGATTTATGGGACAAACAGCCTTGGCCTTATCCCTTGTGATCCTCTCGCACAGAACTTATTTCACCAACATCGTGATGTTGGCTCTTATCCATCGTGTTCTATTGTCTGGTGGTATGCATTTGAATCTCAAAGGTGGTGAAATTGTTCAGTCTCAGCTTGACTCAATTAAGCTCTGGCCTATTCATGCACATTGTCAACATGAACTCAACTATGATTCACTCCATTTGTTGATCTCAACGGCAACAAGGCACCCAAGAGCACAATCATCCAGTTGTATCCGCAGAATCCAGAGCTTCAAATGAAGTATCTCGCCCACAAATGCATTTGATTGCTTCTATGGACCCCAAAAAAATGCAGGTAGAAAACCCAGACCCAACAACAACTCAGGAGAACAAGGCCTATCAGCGTAATCAAGTGGACACAAATCTGCATTTGCACTAGTTTTGCATGTTTGACAATTTTTTGTATTTTCTCTATTCCTTTGTAGCCATCTTCCCATGGAATTTTTTTATAAACAACAACAGTTTGACTCAAAGACTACAGATAGGTATAGGGACTAAGACATCAGTCATTTATGATGCACATTTGGCCTATGGGCAGTTTGTAATTTTGGTTGTTTTTGGAGAAATCCAGGCCTTTTTCTAAATACAATTATAATCATTTGTGTTAAAAAAAATTAAAATATGAATAATAAAAATACTATTTTATATTTATTAAAAAAATATCATCATTGATTCATGATCTAACCTGTGTTCTATATATGATAATATTTTTAATTCTCACTTATTAATCATTATATTTGCATCACTTTAGAAATGGAAAATCTTAATAATAATCATAATAATAATAAATCTTAATCATAATAATAATAATAATCATCATCATCATCATTTTACTGAAGGTCTTGTCTTAGCTAGATACCAATTTGATTAATAAACCCCCCTTGTTTGTGGGACAAGTGACCACCTCCACACAGTAATTCAACCAAGTATAATGTTTCAAAATAATTGGTTTCCCTAAAGAATGATCCAAATTAGCAATATGCACTCTATATGAGTTGGCTCATAAGTTCATAGATTGTAGCAACCTAAAAATACCTATTGACATGTGGTAGACTCTAAAGGATGGGGATGACCACATGGACTCAATGGTTTTACCTCACCGGTGATGTTTACACCTGTAACACCCTGTTTCCCCTAGTTTGTAAATATAACTATAATGGCCAAGAGACTATGGAAAACTTAATATGTGTGAATGTTTGATTTGATGGACCTTTGTATAAAGGGTCAATGAATGTAAATCTTGTTATTTACTAGAAAATGGATAAGTGTTGCATGACTACTAAAAGGGGGATGTGCTAAGAGAGACCATGAATGCTATGAAAGAGATGGTGAAGGGGACCAGGAATGGTTGCGTTAACCTTCACCAAACTAGTACATTACTAAATTTAATTGCTCAGGACCAGAATAGTCCTCTGACCCAGAAATGAATTACAGTCGGACTAGTAGGTGGGAAGACTCCTCAAAGATTTAATGAGGGGATGGGGAAAATCACCCATGTGTAAGGCTCCCGGACCTGACCACATACTAGGAATTCAAGCCACACACAACCTTGCTGAAAGAGGCAAGAAGGAAAGGTGTGGTGGGCAGAGAAGACCTGCGAAGAGTGTAGAGATGAGAGGCTAAGATCTCGGGTTTAAGAAAGAACTGAGGATGAACATTCTGGTCGCAGGGAGATGGCTAGTGGGGTTATCATACAAGTTGATAAACAGGGTTGGTCCTCCTTGCTTGGTATCATGTAAACCATTGCCAAGGCCCTGCGGGAGGAGGAGAGTAACCTCCGTCCCTCCTATCACTGAGCTGGAAGAAAGGATTATGTGCAGAGCATCGTGGTCTAGCTCGGGGGTGGCTAGTAGTAAATCCATTAGGAGTAACTGAGCCTATGGTTGGGAGGAAACGAGCACCTCTTTCAGCAGTTGCTTCACGTTATCTGGTTTTGATAATTATTTTCCATGTTTTATGTATTAATCGGGAATAATGTATGAATGCTTGGATTTATACATATGTGTAATTGTAAATGATTTCTGTGTGGAATAGTTATGATATGTGTATGCCTTCATCTCTTCATGAACTTACACTTCTGACCGATAGTCTATATGCCCAGCTTAGCTCTTGAGGCTACCTGTGACATAATATTATAAGAAGGTCGAGATGGGAGATACCGCGTCGACCTGAACCTGCCCATCTGAAGAAGATACCTCTTTCAGACTCCTTGTCGTGCGATCAAGATTCTAGGCCCAAGTCCCATTTCATGATAAATCCCAGGAAGAATAGCGAAATTCAAACCTTGAAAGGAGAAGGTCTCTTCATTTGGAAGACAGAGCAGGCGATATCCGTTCGCGAAAACCCATATTACCAATACCCAGAAACCCTAGGCTAGGCCTAAGGAAGCTATGTCCTCTTGGCTTCGGATCTCTAGAAGTCCGAGACTTCAGAGTATGACCAATCTTACCAACCTTTTATTGGTTGAAGGTAACCAGGAGACTCAGTTTCTCGTAAGGATTGATCGGCGTTAGGTTGTTCCCTAAGTAGCTAGGTGAACCTGCCTAACCAACTAGACCGGAATTTGAAACCCCGAAGGTCGAAGCTGCGAAGGACTCAACATTGTAGATCGAGAGATCCTTCGGGTCCCTTCCCAGCCATTGATATACCGGGGATGCGTGGCACTAGCCCCTCTTTTTTCATAGATCGGACACTTCGGAAGATAAGAGGAGTTTGCATCGCAACACTCCCGAACGTTGAACCCCCGAGGTAACAAGAGTCGTAGATATGTAAATATACATGGTCAGATCTCAACCATGAGATATGAGGAATGTTAGAATCCTTTCATTCCGGGGTGACGTGGTGTAGTGAAGTCACCCAGGGTGATGTGGACCCCAGTTTGACGTTCCATGTGTCCCCGGATCCGTGTGTATCACATATCCTATAGGCTCCTTGCAACATAACACGTGTTAGTTCCCGATACGTGTCTGCCTAGCCAACGTGGTTGGTGAGATGACCGGGTCTCCGGGCGTCCGGGACTTCGGACTCCGGAGGATCTGGGATGTAGTATGGTAGAGAGGCCCGACGGTCAAAGGCCAGAGCCACGTGGTGAGCTTACGATACTTTGAAAGTTCGGAACTCTAGGCAGTGTCATGTGTAGATAGTAAGGAGGCGTGAAACGTCGGAGCGCCGAAACACTGAATCCCTCCATAGTTGGCATAGGAGGAAGAGAGTGATTCTAGTCATGCGATCGGTCTGTGAATGGTCTTCCAGCGTGGGGAAAGGAACTTGGGGATATCATGTGTGAGGTGGATCCACGTGGCCCTCAACCAATAAACACCCAAATAACTTCGGAGAGATATATCCGCGAGTTCTGGGCTCGGTTTCGAGCATGGAGAGCACGGTTGGAAAACTATGGACGAGCAGAGTGTAGTAGAAACCCCGAAGGGAGGATTTGATCACCTAAGGAGAACGAAATTTTGAGGCCCCCTCCATAGGAAAGCCACTCAAGGGTCGGGTGTGTTACAAAACCCATGATGATGAATGACAATGGATGTAGTGCCCATGTTCTTGAACACTTTGTTAACTACTTTGTTGCCAACTGTTGGAGATTTTCAACTTCAGACAATCATTCTCCACAACAAAGTACAAGAAGACCCATATACACCATTACAAAATCCCCAATAAGAATTTCAAGACCCAGGAAGAGAATTCAGCCCCACAGGAAAAACAATAATAAAATTAAAGACCCAAAAATAAGAAGTCGGACCCAAACTAGTGCCTGAATTAGTATAAATATAGGACTAGCTCATTTCATTTTGATAGTTAGACAACTCATTATGCAGTGTACATAAGGCAATTACAGCTACATTTTGTATAGTTTCGTTATTTTTGGGTTATTGGTTATCTTGGAGAGTGCGCCACACTTGGAGAAGCTCTTGCTTGGTTATTCTTGGTCATATTATTGAGGAGCTAGGTCTTGGTGATACTAACCTTGTGGAGAATCTTCTTTGTATGGTATTTTGTCTATTAATGGTGATGTGTTGGTAATATCTTGGATTGAATTCTTCTAGAGAAAGGTTGTTGGGTTTTCTCCCAAGTTTGGGTTTCCCAGGATAAACTCTTTTGTTCTTGTGTCTACTGTGCATGGTTAATATTTCTAGATCTTATTATTTCTGCTACATTGTTATAGTTGATATTTTCAATGTATTGTTATTCTATGATAATTGTTGTATGAAAGTGAATCTTGTTATTAATCATAAGGAAATAACTATCAAGAGCTAAGAATCATGTAAACACCAACATGGTTTTAGAGCTAGTTGAAATATTTCCACTGAACAGTTACAGTTTTAGTTGCAGTTGTCAGTTATAGCTGCAGTTGCAGTTACACTTGCAGTTGCCAATTGTTAGTTGCACAAACCTTGAGATTAGAACACAAGTTGGATGGTGTTACAAATTTCATAGGTACGCACTTGTATATAAGTTATATCATGAGGGTGTTTGCAGGATATGTACACTTGGAAAAAGGACATTTATCTAAGCAATGAAAAAGGGATCTTAGATCTAGTGCATTTAGAGGAATAACACACCCTACCTAGCAATTAGGACTTTATGTCATAGGTGATATCTCTAAGAGGGAGCTATAGTGATGGTTGCATGAGGAAATAGATTATATGGTCTCTAATTTGAGACATGGAGTTGTATACATGACAGTATACATCCATATACTGAAGGAGAAGAAGACAAAGTTAGAACCTTTCAAAAAGAAGGATACTTTTTTGGGATACAGAGTGTTCCACTTGGATATTGATGAGGAGGTGCAAGTATCTCCACCAATGGTGAGGAAGACAACCCCATCTAGTACCAATTCATAGGAAGCCAGAGTTTAGAGGGATTCAACCCTCAAGATCCAGTAGGGAGGAGAAGCCTCCCAAGACAGTTCATCGGATATCAGACTTCAAAAGATGCATAGGGCACAAATGACTCCAGAGATTGTACATACTCATAAGGAGTCGTGTTTCATACGGATTCATGCTTTAGAGGGAGCATGTAGATGTAGAGTGAGCATGATCTCAGAGAGAGTCAATTGGATCAAAGGGAGAGCCAATCATTCAAAGGGAGTTCCCCCTCATATCCAGGTGGGAGAGAGACATCTCCCAGGACTGACAGAAAGTGTCATTAGTTGAGAAGGATAGACAGAAGCTTCAGAGACAAGAGGCTTATGGGAGATGTGATCTTTCTACAGTGATAGAGGAGACATCTAGTCAGAAGGACTAGGTATGGATTTTGTCTTAGTCACAGAGGGAGCATCCAGTGAGACATACTTGACAACATTACTTACTTCAGTGACAGAGGGAGTTGGCCTCAAAGTTTGAGATGGAGGATCTTATCTAGATGTACTCTTGGGATTAGAGGTGTGACGAGATCAGTTGATATCTTCCTCATTCAGGGGATACTGATGAGATTCGATATGATGGACTCCAAGTCCATGACTACACCTATGATAAAAAAAATATAAAGAAGTTGAGTGACTCTACTTCATATTCAAATTTGGTGGATCCCACGATGTACAAGCAATTGATTGGATCCTTGATGTACCTGGTTAATGCCAGGCCAAATATTTTCTTTGCAGTGAGCACCCTGAGCTAGTATTTGGTTGAAGCCAAGGCAGTTCCAATGGGTGGCAGTGAAGCATGGTATATTTGGATATGATTTGTCTCAGGTGATGAAGTAAGGTTGCATAGATATACAGATTTTGATTGATTAGGGAGTGTAATAGACAGATTAAGCACCTCAGGGTGTTGCTTTAGCTCATAATTAGTTACGATTTTCGGGATAAGATGGAAGCAATCTTCGGTAGCACTCAGTACAATAGAGATGGAGTATGTCATAGCCAGTATCATAAGTCATGAAGCAGTGTGGCTTCAGAAGCTTCTTGTAGGACTTCATACAATACATGGTACAGAAGGGAGCAATGAAGTTCTGGTACTTATCCACAAATGATCAGATTGTAGACATCCTTCCAGAGTGACCATGCTAATTTGGCTGAGGAGGATGATACACATGATTATCCATGTTGATTTGGCTAGTGATGAGCGTTGACGTTTCAACATCAGGCAAACGTTCTCCCATATTGGTCATGCATGGGGCTATGCTAGTGCTAATATGACAAAGGGAGAATGATTCATTCACTCACGGGGATTTGCTAGTGGTGAATGGCCCAGGTATGTTGATAACATTGAACAGACATTCTCCCAGATTGGTCATGCATGGGTATATGCTAGTGTTGATAAGACCAAGGGAAAATGATTCATTCACTCACAAGGCTCTACTAGTGGTGAATGGCCCAGGTATGTTGATAACATCGAGAAGACGTTCCCCCATATTAGTCATGCACAAGGCTATGCTAGTGTTGATATGACCAAGGGGAGAATGACTCATTTACTCACGAGGCTCTACTAGTGGTGAATGGCCCAAGTATGTTGATGTTCTCCAGGTTCGAGTAGACATTCTTCCTAGATTGGTCATGCACGTGGCTATGCTAGTGTTGATATGACCAAAGGATAATGATTCATTCATCCACGACACTTTTCTAGTGGTGAGTGGCCTAGATAAGCATCAGGCAAACATTATCCCAGATTGGTCATGTACGAAGCTATGCTAGTGCTGATATGACCAAGGGTAATGATTCATTCACTCGCAGGGCTTTACTAGTGGTGAATGGCCTAGATGTAGTCCTTCTCCTGTGAGGGAGTGGATGGACTCAAGATGTTATCACATGCATATTATGGGATGGAATGCATGTGTGGTGATGGCACATCAACATGGCTCATGAAGACAACCTTTCTATGAAAGAAGAAATCCAAGTATGGATAATTCCTCCCTCGTTAAGAGGGAGTGTTGGAGATTTGCAACTTTGGATAGTCATTATTCACAATAAATTACAAGAAGACCCATCTACACCATTACAGAATCCCCAGAAAAAAGTTGAAGACTGAGGAAGAGAAGTCGGCCCAATAGGAAAAAAAAATAATAAAATTGAAGACCCATAAACAAGAAGTCGGCCCCAGACTAGTGCCCAGATTAGTATAAATACAGGACTGACTCATTTCATTTTGTCAGTCAGACAACTCCTTCTACACACACAAGGCAATTGTAGTTGTAGTTTTGGCAATTTCGTTATTTTTGGGTTACTGGTTATCTTGGAGACTGCACCACAGTTGGAGAAGATCTTTCTTGGTTCTTCTTGGTCATATTATTGAGGAGCTAGGTCTTGGTGATGCTAGCCTTGGGGAGGATATTCTCTATATGGTATTTTGGCTATTAATGATGATGGATTGGTAATATCTTTGATTGAATTCTTCTAGAGAAAGGTTGTTGGGTTTTCTCCCAAGTTTGGGCTTCCCAGGATAAACTCTTGGGTTCTTGTGTCTACTATGCATGGTTAATATTTCTAGATCTTGTTATTTCCACTACATTGTTATAGTTGAGATTTTCAATGTATAGTTATTCTATGATAATTGTTGTATGAAAGTGAATCTTCTTATTAATCATAAGGCAATAACTATCAAGAGTTGAGAATCATGTAAACACCAACACCAACAACTATAATTAATGTTGGCAGATCATGGATGGCCACCAACTAGAGTAAATAACTAGCAATCAACACTAATATGTTTGATGATCTCATAGAGCAATGATTGTAAAAAAGCTTTAGAAAGTTGACGATTGAAAAATATCTTAAGATGTGGTTGTAGTATTGAATCCTTTGGAATATACCTTCTATTAAAATTTAGTAAAATATAACATAGTTTTTATCCAAAAAAAAAAATTCAACACTACTATGACAAATGACAAATTGTGAAAATCTTCATTCTCAAATAATGTGGTTGTGCAAGGTCTCTAACAATATTATTGGTAAAGTCACCAACATGTAATGAAATACCACCTCTCAAATTTGCGTACCACCACTCGAATTCAAGGGTTTAGGGTAGGTCCTCTCACTCATAAATGATTGAATGAATCTTGGCACCCACCTTAGAGATCGCCGATTCAATGTACATGGGAACATTGACCATATCATAAAAAAATGATCCACACAAATCTCATCATAAGATATTTATGGCTACGAGTCTAACAATAGTTGTGTCCCTACAACAATATATTAATAATATAGACATATAGGTGGGGTACAAACCAATAAAAATATGTTATTCATTGATAATAGCACAATGTCTATGAGTTACAACATGAGTTCGATAAGAAACAACAATAGATTCTAGGAGATAAAGGTTTCCACTAATAGTTCATTCTCATTGTTATCTGCTCCAATTTTAATGATATTACAAGAAAGCATACTTTTAATGATATTACAAGAAAGCATATTTTTATAGTGTTTTTTGTCTGTTAAAGTCTACTAATTCTTTTGTCATATCTTCTCCTAAACCTCGCATTTTTCTTTGAACATATAGTCTCATGCACTGGTGGTCGTGATTTAAAATCATCATACAAGGTTTGTTATACTTTTGTTAGTCTAATATTTTGCACATTATTATTTGCACATCATTATTTTTGTATGCATCACAACATTCATATTCGGATGGATTGGCTTCAATGTCATTCTTTCATTTTAAATTCTAATATAATTTCCGTGCCAGTAAACCCCAAACTCAATCATTTTTGGCTAGATTGAATTTCAATTATTATGTTATAGATTACTATTGTTAAGCTTGTGAAGTTGGGTTCATGCATTTTATTGAAAGGTTATAATTTTTTTGTCTTTTGAGACCACTAGTTCCATTTGTATTAGGTTTGGGGTTTAAAATTTACCTAATTGATGAACAAATACTTAAGAAAGGTTGGTTTCCATGATCTATAATTCATTTATTGTTTGTTAGAATCATACTCGAGCAATGATAATAATTATACAATCAGAGTAGAAAAACCTTAGACATATGAGTAAAAATGTTTAGGTTTATAGTAACTAAAAGCATCAATTAACTTTTTGCATGAAATTGCAATAATTCATTTTATTAAAATCTCTTTCAAATTTTAAGGATGTTCAAATAAATAATTTTTTGTATGAAATTGCAATAATTCATTTTATTAAAATCTTTTTCAAATTTTAAGGATGTTTAAATAAATAAAAGAAAAATAAGGAAATTTCAAAGAAATTGAAAATCAATTATAAAACCAATGCAAAGAGAAATAAAAACAGAATAACAAACCTTTAGATTATTTGAACATTCTTCTATCATAGAAGAATGGATGTCATTCTAGAGTTGTCAATGTGATTGGCCTTCTACCATTTTCAAGATTGAATAGAGAGCAACACCATTAGAATCTCGTCATGTAAAACATCCAAGTTCTTATCTCTTCCTCATTTCCAATTGTAGCAATATGCTTCGACCTTTGTTGGTGATATAATGCTTCACCATTTTGAGGATTGAATAAAGAAAAATGTGAAGTATTCCTTTGGATTTTAAGGTTGGATCCATGGATTGACAAGGAGCTAATGAGCCAATATTGATGATTGTGAGGAAATATTAAAGAGTCAAGACAAGATTAATCATAACTTGCTTGGCCATGATAATATTTTGCTTCTTCTATACCATTTATTTACCTTGTTTCCACTTCTCCTTCCCTATGCAAGAGGAAATGAGGGTAATACTACAATCACACATGTACTTAATGATAATATTCATTATAATGTAGTAATTTTCATAGAAAATGATAAATAAGTATAAAGAAATAAAATATGTTTTATAAATCATAATAGGGGAAAATCCATTTTCCATGTTTCTATTTTGCATGTAGGTGCAAAATTGAACATTTTTAAATTTTTTCATTTGACTTATGGCAATGATCTCCAAATAACTGCCATTGGTGGAACTTGGGTGATGGCTATTTTTTGTCACCATAGTTTATTCTATATAGTGATGGTTATATAAAAAACACCACCATAACTAGCATAACCCTAAATCGGGGAATTGGAACACCAAAGGGATTTGTGGATGATTGAGGGAACACATTTTTTTCATTGTACATGAATAATTTGTGGAGTCCAAATGTCTCTTATTTATCCATATTCATGTGGTAGTCATATGTCTAGTCATAATCAAAAGGATCTTTGAGCGGGCTAATCATAAAGAAGAAGACGGTGAGAGGGTGTGAGATACTCATTCATTTTCAATCCAATCCCGGGTCGACAACAATTAGGTTTTTTTATTAAGTTCTTACGAGGGTCCAATAAAAATATTAAAAAATAGGACATGTAGTAAGAACTGGAAGTGGATGATATGTAAATAGAATCTCCCAAGAACAATTGGAATAGTACGAAATTGATGATCATGATGTCAAGACATCTTTTTGGGTCATAGGTACAACACAATCAAAGGTAAGTGATCACAGTATTGTAACATATAAACAATAATTAGTTGGAAATCTTGACCTACATATGAGTGGCAATGGTTGTTTAATTATGTGTGTGTAAAAATAAAATAAACTATTGTGATATATACGTGTGCCACAACCCTACCTTGCATACATTTCCAACATCATGAGGAACTTCATGAAGACCCATTGTGACAAAATGTTCAAATATTTCAAGAAAATCTACTTGTGTTACTCTCTATGTCCTAGACATATAAATAGTTCATAGAGTTTATTATAGAGCGTGGAGGTTAAATTGCATTTTACCCATCACTAGAATACCATGAGCTTGGATTCCTGCATCCTAGGCTTTGAGAATTGCTAGGCATGAACTTTGTTGGAGAATCGATCTCTGTGACAAAAGGTACAATAATGAGATTTGATCGCTATTTACAACCTTGAATACTATCTATAGGGTTGATTTTATTATTACATGTATTTTATATTGCCATGTTGGTTTTGCAATTTAGTGTATTTTTTTAGACAAACTTTTGTTTCTTATAATTGTAGAGGTTATATAATCCAATGATCTCCGCAAAATATGATTTAGGAAACAATGCATTCGGATTTAGATTTTAAAAAGAAAAAATTACTTCCTTCATGGAGTTTGACATAAAATGGTGCTTCCTTGTATTTTGCAACATTTTATTTGTGGATATTTCCTTCAAAGGGCTCTCCCATTTATGCAAATCTCAATCTTTGTGTTGGCGCTATCTTTTTTTTATAAAAAGAATATACATGTGTGCTAAGTTGATTGTTGGGAAGGATATGAATGTCTTTCATGCCATGAATCTATATTGTTGATAATGGTTGGTATGCCCATTTAGTTCAAAGATGAGATAGAGGCCTCAATATGTTAGGTTTAACTCCAATTATTAGATTAATTGTCCATATTGATCTTATATTCTTATAGATTTTACAAATTGCAACTTAATGGATGCATTTTTCCTCGTTATTTTGCATTTTCGAAATAACTTGATCATATCCAGCATTGTGATAAACTCCATTAAAGGGTGATTCCTTGTATGCAACATCATTCATTCTCTTGAAATGTTCTTCTACGATTTCTATCTTCTAATCAAAACTTGATAGTTTCCTCTACACCATATTGGCTCTTGAACAACATGGTTCTTATCCTCTCCTTTCGCTTCTATCTATTTACACTAAAAAGGCAGGGACTCTATCACTCAATCGATCTTGCTTTATTACCTTTCATTATAAGACATTCAATGAACAAAGTGTAGAAATACTTGATTTTTCAAACTATGTGATAATCACATAACTATATACTTTGCACAAACATCGATACACTCTGATAATATACTTTTGTGATACTTGCATATGTGCACAGAGTAAACTTGAGAATAATTGGGTTGTCCAGTGGATCACTTATCATTAACAATTCCACTTATTTATTAGTCCTCGCCATATCATGTTAATATACTTTTCACTTTACAATCAAATTTGTTTGCAATCTGATCATGCAAACAACTGAGGTCCAAATACTAGTTGATGTAAAACCTTTGTGTTTGTGTGTGAGGGAATGTGTTTAACCTCCATTATTAAAAAATCCAAACACATTTTCAATGTGGCTATAGTGAATAACATGCATGTAAAAGTTATGATAAACACACAAATTGTATGTAGAGTGGTGAACCTTCGTGGGAAATATTTTTGGGTAGAAGAGATTCCCTCACTTCTAACCTTGAGGATTCCAACAAGGTAACGTCAATTCCTTGAGCCATCTCTTCAAACAATTTGACCTCTTTGTCAGATATTTGGTGGCTCTCTCGATCTCTCATAGAATCAGGAAGGAATGATGATTCTCCATAGTTCACATGCTTAATAAGTAGAGTCTATGATTGAGATGTGATATAAGGAGTATCTGGAGAAATTGTGCCCTCAAGACAAAGATGAAAATGTAATGGGGAATCTCGATGCCAGTGCACCACTTTTGACAATAAGTACTTCAAAGACAAGTTGGTGAAGGGGAGAGGGTTCATGAATTTTTATGAGGTTTTCTTCTCCATAGATGAAGAAAACCAACATCTAGTGGAGCTCTTTAGTGAAAATCAATGGGTGTGCCATTATTTCCTAGCTTCACCACTTCCATGATCAATTTATCTAATTATTTTTTCCATTGAACTTCAATTGGATTATCCTGAGAATGATGTTGCATGTTTTAGAACCAATAGGATTTATCTCTCATATCACTTCCTTGAGTCTCAAGACCACCAATACCTTTGGAAAGAAAATCCCATGTGAGCCAGTTGGAAAAGCCAGGAAAGGGCGGCCCCAACCCACCGAACAAAGGACATAGAAAAGATGGATAGTATCAGGACAACCAGTCCAAGCCGCAAGCAAAGAAGGACACCGGAAAGACAAAGAAAGATACCAGGAAGTGGTGTGACTTCCATAAGAGCCCTTGGCATAACACTGCTGACTGCCGCTCAAAGCAGTCGCTGGTGGCTGAAGTAAAAGCCTCTGAATCAGATGCATATTATGAATCTGAGCCAGAACTAGAAAGGGGAAGACGGATCATTGACACGGAACCCAGTGCCATCGTTGCTACCACCAAGCTCCAGCCTGGTGAACCAGACGAGCCAGAAGAAGGAGAGCACCTCTTCCATTCACAGATGTGGGTAAAAGGCACCCCGTTGCACTTCATCATTGATAGCGGTAGCCAGAAGAACCTCATCTCAGCAGAGGTTGTCAAGGGGTTGGCCCTGCCAACAACGCCGCACCCACAACCGTACACCATTGGATGGCTCCACCAAGGAAGCGATCTCCGCGTCAGCCAACAATGTCGACTGTCGTACGACATCAATCCCTTCAAAGACGAGGTATTGTGTAATGTTGCTCCTCTCAAATTTTGTGATGTTCTTTTGGGCCAACCTTATTTATGGAAACGTCATGTTTTATACGAGTCTATGCCTCGTAGTGTTATTATTACTTTGAACAAGAAATTGTATAGGATACCCGAGGCAGTCCCACCTAGTGCTATTTCCTTGATCTTTGCTAAGCAATGCAGGAAGGTCATCTCTCAGATGGGGAAGTTTGTCTTCTTCGTGATTCGCTCTCAGAATAAGCGAAAGATCACAGCCACATCCAGGGTCTCTGTGGCCGACCTCTCCACACAGTAGAAGCAAGTAGATAAGGTCGTGGAAGAATACTCGGATATCTTCTCCTTAGCTACAGGGGTACCTCTGCACTGCCAGGTCAAGCACCCCATCGATCTGACCCCCAATGCACCGCTACCCAATGGGTCAGTCTATCGTCACTCTTTGTTAGAGAATGAGGAGATCAAGCGATAGATCCAAGAACTGCTCCACAAGGGGCACATCCACCCCAACTCATCACCTTGTGGGAGCCCAATCATGCTGGTACAAAAGAAAGATGGAACCTGGCGACTCTATATTGATTACCGGGCTCTGAATAAAATCACAGTCAGAAATCGGTACCTGATTCCTTGAATCGATGACCTCCTTGATCAACTCATGGGGGCCAAATACTTCAGTAAGATTGATCTGAATTATGGCTACCACCAGGTCCCGATAGAACAGATAGATATATGGAAGACTGCCTTCAAGTCAAAGGAAGGCCTTTTTGAATGGTTGGTCATGCCCTTTGGTTTGACAAATGCTCCAGCCACTTTCATGAGGATGATGGACGATATCCTGCAACCATTCACCAATACTTTTGTAGTGGTGTATATGGATGACATTCTAATTTACAGCAAGACTTGGGCCGAACACTTGCAGCATATTCAGCAGGTTCTGCACACCTTGCGGCAGCACAAGCTATACGCCAACTTGGAAAAATGCTCCTTCGGCATGGACAGGGTCCATCACCTGGGCTACATCATTGATCAACATGGCGTACATGTGGATCCAGCCAAGATCCAAGTCATCCGTGACTGGTCAGCCCCAACAACACTCACTGAGCTTCGGAGCTTCTTGGGCCTTGTCAATTTCTACCGCAGGTTCGTGTTGGGTTTCTCCCATATTGCATGGGCCCTCATCCAAATAAACAGAGGTGGTGGTAAGGCAAACTTTGCGTGGGACTGGTCCCAACAACAAGCATTCGATGATTTGAAGCAGTGCTTGTGCTCAGCCCCAGTACTTTCACTACCAAACCTGCAACATCCTTTTGAGATCGAGACAGATGCTTTAGACTATGATGTGGGCACCGTTCTCACTCAGCATGGACACCCCGTGGCCTATCATAGTGAGACTGTAAGGTAGCTAGAGAGGTAGTGGGGGGGGGGGGCAG
>ML778076.1:560387-575943 GCA_009831015.1 Picea engelmannii | reverse complement strand
TTCTCACCCATTGCAATGTTATTTTAAAATGTAATCCAGGATTCTTAAATTGAACTATAAAGAATTGCAATAGGGAGATCTCTTTCCTGTGATACTATTCAGAGCTTCAGTTCATTTCAGCAAGTTAGATAGAATGATTTCCTTACTACAACACTAAGTGCTTTTGGAATTGAGCATATATAGTGCGCAGCTATCTTTGAAACAAAAGACTTCCCTGGGTTGATAATTTATGTTTCACTTGGTTGTTTGAAATTAATTAAGCAATTATAGTGACCAACACATGCAAATTAGGGATTTTTGTTGAAGAAGTATTTCAGCCCCAAAACCATCTAGAAAAGTGCACCCTTCCTCAAGGATCACTTTGGCATTCTCGGCGCAAACTTTTCAGTGGATAGATCTCCCAGAAAGTGAAACCCTGGTTTTCACAAAGTACCAGAATTCCCGGAAAACCAGAGTACCAGAAGTACCAGAAAACCAGAAGCACCAGTACAGAAATCTGCAGATCAAGTTTGGAGGGGTAAAAATTGGATTTTTTGAAATCTAACCACACCAGGCTACTTTCCTCAGCCAAGCACACCTCCTAGTAAGTTCAGAATTTTATTTTGAGCATTTTCATTTTTTGGTCATTTTCCTAGCCCCACACAAAAGATGTCTGCAAGCACTAAGTTTGTTGACAAGATGGAAGGTGTGGAAAAATTATGTGCCTGGAAGTATAGGATTGGTCTCATTCTTGAAGAGAATGACCTAGCAAGATTCGTCAAAGAAGAAGTACCAGAAGCCGTCGATGTTGCAGATAAAGAAAAACACCACAAGGACATAATTAGGGCCAAAAGAATCATTGCAGATTCGATCAAAGATCACTTGATTCCTTAAGTGTCATCAAAGAAGACTATGAAATAAATGTTTGATGCCCTAACCAGACTATATGAAGGAAAGAACATTAATTGGAAGACGAATCTAAGAACTCAGCGCAAGAATACAAGGATTCAGAGAGGAGAATCAATCCAAGAATATTTCTCCATAATATCTCAATTCAAAGAACAACTAGAAGCGATCGAAGATGTTATAGATGAATATGAAATCATAATGACGACCCTTAATGGTCTCTCATGACCTTGGGATGCATTCATCCAAACCATTTGTGCAAGAAAGGAGAAACTACTATTTGATAGTCTGTGGGAAGAATGCATTCAAGAAGAATCAAGAGTAGTCAACCGAGAAGCTTTACTTTCAAGAGATGAAGATCAAGCCCTAGCTACTCACACTAAAGGAGGAAGAAAGAAGTCTTACTTCCAGAAAGAAAATCATACAGAGTCTAACCCCCAAAACAAATTCAGTCATAAAGAATCTCAACCAAAGAGATTCCAAAAGAAAGGAAAGAGATTACTCATCTGCCCAATGCTACCATTTTGACAAGATGGGACATATTGTGAGACATTGTCCAACTAGACAAGAAGAATACAAGAGGAAAAATAAGAGACATCATGCCCATGCAGTCGAAGATGAAGAGCCACCCACAAATATGTTAAGAGAACAAATTAAAGACTGTCTTAATCTCGGCCCTCTTAGGATCGGTAACACCTAGAGTGGACACTTGGCTCATTGATAGTGGTGCTTCCAAGCACATGACAGGTAAAAGAGATATTATCTCTTGCATTTCAGAAAATAAGTTTTCTCATAAATTTACACTTGGAGATGATTATCAATACCCTATCAAGGGAGTGGGAGAATCAAACTACAATCTTAACTCATGGAATTCAATGAAGATGAAGGACGTACTCTATGTACAAGGTTTGACAAAGAACCTACTCTCCATATTAGCGTTAGAAAATAAAGGCTTCAGAGTTTCCTTTATATATGGAGAATTTCTTATGTGGGATAAAGGAGAAACCATGAAAGAAATAATGGTCGTTGGAAAAGAAGAAGGTGGCTTGTATAAGCTAAAGGGTCACTCAGAAGCAACCATGACCCACGCCATTGAGAGTTCATGTAAGCTATGGCATAGAATATTAGCCCACATCAACTACAAGGCATTACCATATGTATGCAGAGAATTCGCAGGTCTACCAGAACTCAAGGTTGACCATGAAGGTGTATGCAATGGATGTTCACAAGGGAAGAACATCAAGAACCCTTTTCCGAAGAGAGACAACAAAGAAGGAGTCTTAGAACTCTTTCATTTAGATGTATGTGGCCTGATGCCATCATCCTCCATCAGTGGGTATGTATACTATTTATCTTTTATTGATGATTATTCTCGTAAGACCTGGGTTTACTTTTTGAAATCAAAAGATGAAGTGTTTAGTAAATTCAAGGAATTCAAAGCCTTGATAGAGAATATTTCTGAAAGAAAGATCAAGATACTTAGGCCAAATAATGGAGGAGAATACACCTCAAACGAGTTTGTGAACTTATACAAAGTTGTCAGGATAAAGAGGGAGCTCACCACTCCCTACAATCCTCAACAAAATGGTGTAGCAGAAAGAAAGAACCAGACTATAATGGAAGCAATGAATACCATGATCCATGATCAAGATCTTCCAATGTGCTTATGGGAAGAAGCAGCAAAACCAACAGTTTATGTGGAAAATCGATTGTCCCATAGTGCACTTGGGTTCAATACCCCAGAAGAGATGTTCTCCAGAAAGAAGCCATAGGTAAGCCATCTCAAAATATTTGGCTGCCCAGCATTCATACATATTCTGAAAGAGAAGAGAAATAAGTTGGAACCCTTAGGAAAGAAGGGAATATTTGTGGGATATTGTGAGGCCTCCAAGGCCTTCAGTATTTATATACCAGGTAATATCATTGAGATCAGTAGGGATGTGACCTTTGATGAATATGTGGTGCTCAAGAAATCAATAATATGCCAGCTTGAAGAAGTATATGAAGAGGAACCTGTAGCTCCCAGAGTTGCAGAATCAATGAGGGAGGTTCCCAGAGTTGCAAAACTGGTGAGGGAAGTCATAGCTTCCCCTGATGAGGAAATTCTAGAAGATCATGACATAGTAGAATTTCAATAACCTCCTCATATGACGATCTCCCATAAGAGAAATCCTACTTGGGATAGGGAGCTTATTCAAGATGGAGAGAAGTATGGTGTTCCCGAAGGAACCATGAGACAGGTGAAGAGACCTAAGCCATTCTCCAGTTATATGGATTTGATGTGTGATCTCCTAGAAAAGGATCCTACCTGCTTTGAAGAATCCATTCAAAAGAAAGAATGGACAGATGCCATGACAGAAGAATACCAATCCATAATAAAGAATGACGTATGGGAAATAGTTCCCAAATCAAAGAGCAAGGATGTGGTATCTTCCAAGTAGCTCTTCAAAATAAAAAATGTTGTTGATGGAAGTATTGAGAAGTATAAAGAAAGGTTTGTCGCTCGTGGATTTTCTCAAAAGGAAGGCATTGACTATGAAGAGATATTCTCTCCTGTAGACAGATACACTTTGATCAGAACCATCATAGCCCTTGTAGCTAAGATGAAGTGGAAGTTACACCAGATGGAAATAAAGACAACTTTCCTAAATGGTGTCATCGAAGAAGAAGTGTGTATAGAACAACCTCAAGGATTTGAAGTTGAAGACAAGAAGACTCATGTCTGCAAGTTGAAGAAGTCTCTATACGGGTTGAAGCAAGCTCTCAGAGCTTGGTATGGCAGGATAGACAATTTTCTGATGAGCTTGAGCTTTACCAAGAGTAAAGTAGATTCTAACCTCTACTTCAAGTTTATGAATGATGAGCCAATGATATTGTTGTTGTATGTGGATGACTTATTCTTAACTGGAGAAGAAAATATCATCATCGAATGTAAGAAGAAGATCGCTTCAGAATTTGAGATGAAATACCTTGGCCTAATGCATTATTTCTTAGGTCTTGAGGAATGGCAGAGCCCAGAGAGAATATTCCTTAACCAAGGGAAGTATGCAGTCAAAATCCTGAAGATATTTCACATGTTAGAGTGAAAGTCCATGAATACACCCATGGAAGCGAAGCTAGAGCTATTGGTCGACACTTTGTCAGAATTGATTGATTCCATGCTAAATAGACAGATCATTGGATCGTTGATGTACCTGATGAACATCAGACCAGATATTTGTTTTGTCATGAACACCTTGAGTCAGTTTCTAGTAGAACCCATACATGTTCACCTAGTTGATGCAAAACATGTGATGAGGTACCTTAAGGGTACATTAGATTGTGGTCTCAGCTATGATGGAGATCATGATTTCACACTGAGTGGGTACACTAATTCAGATTGGGCTGGAAGTGTCTCTAACAGGAAGAGAACTTCATGATGTTGTTTCAGTTTGGGATCAGCCATGATCTCATGGCAGAGTAGGAAGCAATCAAGCATTGCTCTCAGTACAGTGGAAGCATAATACATTATTGCGTGTTCTGCCAGTTGTGAAGCCATATGGCTTCATAAGTTGTTGACTGGTCTATTTGACCTAGAGATGGAAGCAACCATGATCCTATGTGATAACCAGAGCTACATAAAGACGACATAGAATCTTGTATTTCATGACAAGTCGAAACACATAGAGATCTTATACCATTACATCTGTGACATGGTGCAGAGAGGAGCCATAAAGCTCTAATATGTTAGCATGGATGAATAGGTTGTCGATATGTTGATCAAGCCTCTATCTTGTGTAAAGTTTGAGCACTTTCGAGATAATATTGGTATAGTCTGAAAGGACCTCCCTCAATAGGGGGAGTAGTGTTGTGTTGATATGCCAGCCTAGTGTTGTTCTTCCAGCTTAATTTTTGTGCGGTGATGCCAGCCTAGTGTTGTGCTTCCAGCTTAATTGTTGTGTGGTGATGCCAACCTAGTGTTGTGCTTCCATCTTAATTGTTGTGTGGTGATGCCAGCCTAGCGTTGTGCTTACATCTTAATTGTTGTGTGGTGATGCTAGCCTAGCTCTGTGCTTCCAGCTTAATTGTTGTGTTGAGATTTCAGCTTAATTTTCGTGTTGTGATTCCAACTTAATTGTTGTGTTGAGATTCCAGGTTAATTGTTTTGTTGTGATTCCAGCTTAATTGTTGTGTTGTGATTCCATCTTAATTGTTGTGTAGTGTGCCATCCTTGTGTTGTGATGATGTGTCATCCTCGTGTTGTGATGATGTGCTAGCCTCGTGCTGTGATGATGTGGCCAGCCTCGTGTTGTGATGATGATGTATTATTTTTATACTGATCCATATTGATGAAGATGATGATTTCATTCCATTGTGAATGACGATGTTGTTGATGAGAAAAACTTCTGATGATTTATAGATACACCAGTCAGTTTTCCAAGATGTTGTTGATGATGTTGTCCTCTCTCTCACCTGATGTTGTTGTAGAATACCCTTCTTGTTAAGGGGGAGTGTTGAAATAATGTAATTGCAAAGAGTATTCTAATTATTATTGATGTATTATTCATTAGATCAATCCCCTTTTGCGTATTGATCATGTTGGTATTGTAAATAACCAAATCCCCTTTTGCGGATTGGTAAAACCCTAATTGTAATAGGCAGAATGAGAAGTCGGCCCCCATATTAATTAAAGGTGGTTATGACCACCCAGATTGAGAAGTCGTCCCTACCAATGAAAAGTCACCTGCCAGATTGTATAAATAAAGAGGCTAGCACCTCATTTGGACACACACTCATTTGTTCATCAAGAAGCAAGTTCAGAGCTTTAGTTGGAGAAGGAAGAAGAGAGAGAGAGAGAGGCGCATTCTTGGGAGATGAATTTCTGTATTTGTTTGAGTTATCTCTTGGAATTGTATTGGCTATCTATATTAAGGAAGTTTTGATGGGTTATTGCCCCCATGAGGTTTCCCAGGATAAATTATGTGTCTCTTGTGATTGTGTATTTCTTAGTGATCCTATTTATGCTATTGTTATCTAGTGAAATGAAAAGAACTCTAATAATAGCTTAAAACCTTAACACTAAACCCATATAGCTATGTACTTCCTACATTTTTATCGATGTTGGCCATTCCATAATAGACTCAACTTTCGTTGGATCTACATCAATACCTTCTCTAGATATGATATGTCCCAAATAATGAATCTTCGTCTGATAAAATGAACATTTCGACAACTTCTCGTACAATTTGTTTTCTCTTAAACATTGTAAAACTAATCTCAAGTGTTCTTCGTGCTCTTCTGTCATCTAAGAATAAATCAATATGTCATCGATAAACACTTGTACAAACTTTTCCAAGTATTTGTAGAATACCCCATTCATCAAACTCATGAATACGCCCAAGGAATTTGTCAATCCAAACTGTAAAACAATAAACTCATAGTGTCTGAATCTCATCTTAAATGTGGTATTAGGGAAATATTCCTCCTTAATCTGCAACTGATGATATCCCGACCTCAATTTGATCTTTTAAAGCACCATTTCTCCTTTCATCTGGCCAAATAAATCATCAGTTCTTGGGAACGGATACTAGATTTTTTTATTGTGGCTTTGTTTAATTGACGATAGTCAATGCAAAGCCTCCATGATTCATCCTTCTTTCTTACAAAAATAACAGGTGCACCCCACGGTGATACACTTGAACATATTAGTCTCAAATCCAACAGTTCCTTCAATTGCATCTTTAACTCTTGCAACTCCGGTGTCGACATCCGATATGGCGTTCTTGCAATCAGTTCTATTCTAGGTTTTAAATCTATGGTAAATTCCAATTCTCTTTCTGGCGGTAAACCTGGTAGTTCTTCAAGAAAAAAATCTCCAAACCCCAACACTACAGGAATTTTTTCTAATCCTTATGTGTCCCCTTTTTCATTAAGCGCTAAAATGGCATACAACTTACATCCTTTGTGCATACTTTTCTATAATTGTAGAGAAGAAATAAATCTCAAAGACACCCCCTCGTTTCTTCCCACAATTACTCTATTATGTCCCAAATCATTTGTCAAACTTAATCGTTTCATCCCACAGTTAATTATCGCATCACGTGATTCTAACCAATCCATCATGATCACAATATTGTAAGATCCCAAGATTGTAACATATAGTTTTACACTCATGACAAAATTACCCAAGTTAATGTTACAATCCTTAACCTGTCCTCCAACTTTTTGTTTGGAACTAGATGTCATTTCTAGTACATAAATAAATTCATCTTGTTCGACTACCTTCACCTTAATCCTCTTAAGCGCAAAACTAGATATAAAAAATTCAGTAGCTCCTGGATCTATCAAAACACTAAATTGTTGATCAACTATCATAAATGATGTCTCGATCAATGTAGTGATGCTCGGCTTGGTAGTTATTAATTGTTGCATGAATATTGTGGGCCTTTCCCAAGTCTCCAACCATAGTCAGTCCTGATGATCCGATATCTCTTTCCTTATCAATAGGATATTCTCTCTGGTAATGTGGCTCTCCACATTTCCAACATCCATTCTTCGGTCTGGTGCTCCTAGTCAGTGAGGAAAACGTTGTTGGCAAAGGCATTTGTGGTCCTGGTTTGTTCTGCAAAACAGGTCTATGTTGCTTCTATTCAGGACGATGTTGTTTTTTTTTTATGGTTCTTTGTATGGAGTCCTCTTACTGGTATTTGTTCTACATGGCATAGAAAATACAAGTCCTCTAGGTGCATCGCGGTGCCCAACAGTATTACTAACTGGTGTTTGTTGCTGCGACACTCTAGGTGGTGCTTGTCCTGACTGCCTGGAAGGAGTTCTGCCCTGACCCTCACTGTTCATCTATTCCTTAGTAATGAGGGCCTTCTGAACTACATCATGCAACTTCTGAGGCATCAATATCCTCACTTTCACACGAATGTTGAAGTTGAGACCAAACAAAATCTTGTTAACATTTAATTTCTGAGTGTTCAAATGTGGAGCATATCTAAGTAGCTCCATGGACTTGGCCTCATACTTCGGTACCATAAAAATACCCTATATTAAGGTGTTGAACTCATTAATATATCTCGCAATGAATTCATCGGATAATTACTTCTCACGGAATCATTCCTCGAACAATTCCCATGACACGTATTCAACGACCATGTTTAGTTGAGGTAAGAGTGTCTTCCACCAAAGAAGCACACTCCCTTTCAGTTCAAATGGCGCCATGCAGACCTTCATGTTGGAGGTGTAATCATGTAGTTTGAATCACATCACCATGTTCTCCAACCATGCCTCAGCGGATAAGTCATCCCTGACACTCCAGAACTCGGTAAATTTCACCTTCTCGAGTTCTTTGTGTATACTACTAGTAACCACTGGAGGGCGTTTCGAACCCTCATTGGGAACAGACTCTCTTCCATCATCCTGATCAAGGTGGTTGATCAGTGTCACTTACATCCTTTGAAAGGATCTCATCATACCTACCACATCACCCACAACAAATTTATCTTTTTCATTAGCATGTCCTTCTCCTAGTTGATCCAGGTGGATATTGGTGGCCACCCACCTATTCCAACTGGCTCCTCTTGTCCATTTTTAGTTCAACACGTTCTTCTGTACTTCTTTGTAATTGTGAGTTATAAATTTCTAGGGATGTCTGAAGCCCTACACATATTCAAGGTGGATATTGGTGGCCTCTCACCTAATCCAAATGGATTATTTTGTATGTTTTCATGTCATCACATCCTGTTGTACTTCCAGGGCCGTTTTGGAGCCCTAAACAATGTTTTTTTGGATTGCCATAGTCAAACTATAAACAGAGCCAAAGTTTGATGGAAAAATGTGTAGCTCTCTGAAATACCTTTCCAATGGACTATCATGCACCTAAAATGGAGGTCGTATGCAAAATTTACAACCCCGTGAAGTTGAGGTACCAACTTACCCATAGGGGCCCTCATGACTTTTGGTGTTTCACCTCCTAGGGTTAGGTTTTTTAATGTCTAGGGTTTTGGAATTCATGAGTAATATATAAAGGGCCTATGGAACCTCATTGTAATCATTATGCTCAGGTGTATGCGTGTATTAGCCACATCTCTTCTCAGAGATAGCTACCACCATTCGAGCAAGTGTTTCAGTTCTGCAGTTTTACAGTTTCAACATATTTCATTTATTCAAAAGAAGATATTGTTCACTGGATATCTATGTTATTCTTCATATATCTATTTTTATTTCATTCATTCTATTAATCAGTTTGTTCTTCTCCTAAACTCGTATAAGTGGTATCAGAGCGGTCTACTCTTCATTTATTTTTCTTCGTGCATGTCCCCAACAAGATCTGGGTACAAGAATTTGGGAATTGAACCAATCGAGTTGTTTCAATATTGCTTGCGTCGAGCTCGACAACAACCCATGGGGGACGGAAAGAAAGATGATGGGGCAGGAGATCCTATTAAATTTTTTCTCGAGGAATTCCTCACGTGACATAGGAACGAAATGATGGAAAACTTTGCGCAAATCCTTCAACAGCTGCCCATAGGAGAAGCATAGTCATCAAGCGGCCATGCAACCCCCTTCAAGGTACAGGTAAATTTTGATATTCCATTATTTGAAGTACTTATAGATGCGGATGTTGTAGATAAATGGTTGAATCTGCTCGAAGGGTATTTTTCAATTCACAATTTTTCTGATAGGGAAAATATTACTTTTTCACTCCTCAAGGTCGTCCCCCATGTTAAGGACTAGTGGGATACTTACTCTGAGCAAAGGGTCATAGAGGAATCTGCAATATTTCTAGTGGCCCCTACATGGGATTCCTTCCGGGATGTCATTAAATAATAGTACTACCTTGTTGGAAGCTATGAGGACCAATAAAATAGATTGACCACCCAACATGAAGAAAGGGACCAGAAAGTACCATATTTCACCAATATTTTCCATACCCTGCGCACCAAATTGGGTATCAAAGACTCTGAGTGACATCTAGTTCTCAAATACCATGTTTGTTTGCATAGAAACATTCAAACATAAATGGATTTTTTGGACATCGCCTCATTGGGCACGGCTTATAGATACACTGTCAAGATCGAGCAGAAATTTAAGCAAAAGAGGTGAGAGTTTGGATCTGCAAACTCCTCACAACTGAAGTAGGGAAAAGGTGGCCCCAACCCACACAACAAGGGGTCGATCCGATATGGCCACTCTCATGACAACCAATCCAAGGTTCAACATAAGAAGGGAAATGAGAAGACGAAGAAGGACATGGGAAAATGGTGTGACTTCCATAAAATCCCTTGTCCCAACACTGACGAATGTCTCTCCAAGAAGTCACTCGTGGTCGAGTTGAAGGCTTCTAAGTCATAGGTTGATTCTGATTCCGAATAAAATTCTGAAGGAGGGAAGCAGATTATCGGTGTTGAACCAAGTGCCACTATCGCTACCACAAAATTTCGGCCAAGCGAACCAGAAGAACCAGAGGAAGGGGAATGCCTCTTTCACTCCAAGATGTTGGTAAAGGGGGCTTCGCTTCATTTCATTGTCGATAGAGGTATTCAGAAGAACCTGATTTCAACAGAGATCATCAAGCGGCTAGACCTTCCAACGACACCGCACCTGCAGCCCTACACCATTGGTTGGCTTCGCCAAGGAAGAGATATATGTGTCAGCCAAAAATGTCATATGCCCTATGACATCAAGCCTTTCAAACATGAGGTATTGTTTGATATTGCTCCCCTTAAATTTTTTGATGTTCTTTTAGGACAACCATATTTTTGGAAGCGTCATGATGTGTATGAGTCTAGACCCCATAGTGTTATTATTACTTTGGGTAGACAATTGTAAAGGATACTAGAGGTAGCACTGCCTACTGCTATTTCTTTAATCTCTGCTAAGAAATGCAGTAAGGTTATTTCACAGACCGAGAATTTTGTCTTCTTTGTGATCCGTGCTCAAAGTAAGCGAAAGTTCGTTGCCACATTTGTGGCCTCTACACAAAGCCTCTCTTTGCAGCAGAAGCAAGTGGACGGGATCGTGGAAGAAGACAAAGATATCTTCTCCTCACCCATCGGGGTACCGATGCACTGCCAAGTCAAGCATCCAATTGATCTAACCCTCGGTGCACCTCTACCTAATGGACCAATCTATCATCTCTCACTGATGGAAAATGACGAAATCAAGCATCAGATCCAAGAGCTTCATCAAAAGGGGCACATAAGACCCAACTCCTCTCCTTGCGGAAGCCTGACTATAGTGGTGCAAAAAAAGGACAGGACTTGGCAATTATGCATTGATTACAGAACCTTAAACAAAATCATATTCAGGAACCGATACCCAATTTCTAGGATTGATGACCTTCTTGAACAACTCAAGGGGGGGAATTTCTTCATCAATATTGACCTAAAGTCTGGCTACCACCAAGTTCCCATCGAACCAACTGATGTATGAAAGACAACCTTCAAATCTAAAGAAGGTCTCATCAAATGGTTGGTCATGGCCTTTGGCTTAACAAATGCACCTGCCACTTTCATGAGGTTGATGGATGATGTATTGATACCCTTCACCAACTCTTTTGTGGTGGTATATTTGGATGGCATCTTCATCTTTAGCAAAACTTGGGAGGAGCACATGCAGCATATAAAGCAGGTTTTGAGCACTCTGCGACATCACAAGCTATATGCCAACTTGGAAAAATGATCTTTTGGCATGAACATGGTCCAATACTTGGGATACATTGTTGATGAGCATGGGGTACATGTTGATCCATCTAAGATCCAAGTCATCCATGACTGTCCAACCCCGACCACACTAACTGAGCTTCAGAGCTTCTTGGGACTGGCCAACTTCTACCGATGGTTCATGATGGGATTCTCCCATATTGCATGGGCTCTTAGCCAGGTGACCAAGGGAAATGGCAGGGCCAAGTTCGTGTGGGGGAAGGAACAACAACAAGCATTCGATGATCTAAAGCATCGCTTGTGCTCAGCTCCAGTACTCTCCTTGCTCGATCTCCAACAACCATTTGAGATTGAGGCTGATGCTTCTGACTATGTTCTAGGCATAGTCCTCACTCAGCACGGTCATCCAATGGCATACCATAGTGAGACACTCTTAGATACTATCCGAAAATACCCCACCTATGACAAGGAAATGTATTCCATTATACAAGCTTTTCATCAATGGAAACATTACATTTTGGGAAAGGAGACAATCATCTACACTGATCACAAGCCTCTGCAGTTCATATAGACACAGGGGAAATTGCAAAACCACTGTCATCAGAAATGGTCCACCTACTTGCAACAGTTCCATATCAATATCAAGTATAAGACAGGGAACTCAAATCGTGTCGCTAACTTCCATAGTCAACCTCATATGGCTGCACTCACCACTATGCTCCATTCTTGTGGACATGAGGCATCTGAGTGGCCCCAATTTTATCAGCAAGATCCAGAATTCGCCACCACCTATCATCTCTTGGGTACAGGCGTGAATGTAGCCTATTTTCACATTTAGGATGAACTAGTATGCCATCTGGGCCATTTCTATGTTCCTACAAGCAAGCGTGCAAATTTGATTTGGGAAGCCCACTACAGTCAGATGGCAGGACATTTTGGCGTGGAGAAAACTATGGTCATTCTTCATAAACATTTTTATTGGGAAGCCCACTACAGAAAAATATGCCAGATTCATTGAGAAGATTCAACACATTCGCCAACAAGTCCAGGATATTTTGTAGAAATCCAATGCTAATTACAAGTAGTGCCATGATCAACACAGGGTACAACACCAGTTTCAGGTTGGCAAAAAAGTATGGTTACATTTGCAAAAGGAGCATCTCACCGAGCCCCATCGGATGCTCCTCCCACTTCGCTATGGTCCTTACACTATCACCAAGGTTGTGGGTAGTAATGATTTTGAGCTCAACACTCCACCCTTCCTTGGCCTGCACCCAATGTTAAATGTGGACCCCCTTCGACCATATTTTCCACCATTATTGGACACCTCAGAGATCAAAGAACAAGCATCCACTGATCAAATAGTGGAAACATAGGTCAAGGGAATTGGACACCTCAAAGATTGAATAACAAACATCCATTGATCAAATAGTGGACACATAGGTCAAGGGCACTCTCTAGCTTTATTGGGTTGTCAAGGTAGGGAAGCTCCTACACAAGGAAAGTGGCTCACATGAGGCCAAATCTAGCAGAAATTTCCTCACCTGATGGGGGAACTCAACACAATGGATACCATTGATTCCTAAAGGGGGAGGATTGATCCAGGTGGATATTGGTGGCCACCCACCTATTCCAACTAGCTCCTCTTATTCGTTTTTAGTTCAACGCGTTCTTTTGTACTTATTTGTAATTGTGAGTTCTACACTTCTAGGGATTTATGAATCCCTACACCTCTCCCAAGTGGATATTGGTGGTCTCTCACCTAATCCAACTGGCTTATTTTGTATGTTTTCATGTAAGCACATCTTGATGTACTTCCAGGCCCGTTTTGGAGCCCCGAACAATGTTTTTTTGGCTCACCACAGTCAAATTGTATACGGAATTAGAGTTTGATGGTGGAATGTTTATTTCTCTTAAATACATTTCCAACGGATTATCACACACCTAAAACAGAGGTCGTATGCAAAATTTACGAACTCGAGAAGTTGAGGTACCAACTTACCCATAGGGGCCCACATGAATTTTGGAATTTCACCTCCTAAGGTTAGGTTTTTGGATGTCTAGGGTTTTGGAATTCATGAGTAATATCAAAAATTCCTATGGAGCCTCATTGTAATCATTCTTCTCGGACGAATGCGCATAGCAGCCACATCTCTTCTTAGAGATAGCTACCACCATTCGAGCAAGTGTTTCAGTTCTATAGTTTTACAGTTTCAACCTATTTCATTTATTCAATAGAAGATAGTGTTCACTGGATATTTGTGTTATTCTTCATATCTCTATTTTATTGTATTCAGCCTGTTAATCAGTTTTTTCCGCTCATAAATTTGAATCACCAGTGGAGAAGATCCCTCGGGTGTTGACATACTTGGAGGAGGCATTCCTCTTCCTCCAACAACTCGACATCTCCTCATACTGCATCATGTAACCATGATACCTGCATGGAACAATTTCAAAAATTTATTAGTGATACATATTTAACTATCAATTAAAACAGTGGAAGGCGTAATGGGTCCGATGTTGCAAAGTTGAACCCGCTCTGATACCATATGTAACGACCCGCCCGTAAACAACACAAGTAAGCTAAAATAACGATGTAGCAATTTTTATTTTTTTTCTGTATCACAAGTTAAGACATGTTCATTTCAATGATTACATAAGTATTGCAATTTGTAATTACATAAGCAATGAAATAAATATACAATGATAACAATAATTAAATGATATATGCTTTATTCAACCATCATGATTCTTACTCAACCTCGACTTCACAACAAGATTATGATACAATCATTTTGTTATATAAGAGTGTAGATCTTTAAGTTATAATCATTAGTAATATCATTAATATAAATCTTATATTAAAATCTTTAATATAAGATCTGAAAAACCATTCTTAATGATAACTTTTTTACAAATTTCTTTTTCTTACAAATACAGAAAACATAAATCATTATTGATGTAATTTCTTTGATTCTTTCTTCCTTTATCTAAATATGCACAATAATGATAACCTTTAGGTAAGGTTGTTATTTACTTAGTGTAAGGGAAAGGGAGAGATGTTGATATTATGGTAGCTTCGGGAGGTATGAACCTCTATTGTGACCTATGACGAGATTAGAATATTCCGGAAGGAAGCAAAGAAGTAAAGGAAACCCTACATGAGATGTCGAGTGCAGAAATATAATTAATATGAATTAATTAGTACCCAAAAGGAGAAGTCGGCCCCAGTAAGTTTTCCATACCACTATAAATACAGGGCGCCAATTCTCATTATACACACTTCTCAGAATTGCAAAGAGCAGTTTCTGCACACTGCAGTTGGAAGTTTTGTGCGCAAGTTTTTGGGGAAGGTGTTGCACCAGTTTCTAGGTGGGACTATCTGATCAGCTTAGTTTCTATTCTTACTTGGTGCATTAGCCTTGCTTGGCTATTGATTGTTACCAGTATTCTTCTCTGTCAAGGTCAAGGTGCTCAAAGGGTGGCTTCGGCCTATGGTTGGTGTTGTTGGATATTTCTACCCTACGGACTAATAAGCTAGGGCTCTAAACTTATACGCAGAAAATGACCCTTAAGATTGAACTTTTAACCTTCTACCCAAAATCTCAACCCCTTTTCGAGCAAACAATGGAAGAATTAACTCACATTTTTAACGATGCTTGAAGTAGATCCTCCGTTGAGCCTTCTATTTCCTTGCTGCTGCTGCCCCTTCTACAAAGCTTCCTGCAATCAAGATAAGACTACACATGCATGCTACTGATCTAATAGGGGGTTAGAAATAAAACACAAATCAAATGACATAGATAAGATTTATGAATTTTGGGACGGGAAAAGTATCTTCTTTCATTAATCTCAAAATGAATCACTTACAATGAGTTTTGAGACTGGCCACCATTCCTCGATCCTGATCCTGGGCTCTTCCTCTTCTTTTGTCCTCCAACTGCTGCAACATGAAGTGTGGACAATAATGGGCTTGGCTATTTTGGCAGAGTTTCTTTGCTATCCTTTTTCCTCCTTTGACT
>ML778076.1:503756-559531 GCA_009831015.1 Picea engelmannii | reverse complement strand
TTTGTCCTCCAACTGCTGCAACATGAAGTGTGGACAATAATGGGCTTGGCTATTTTGGCAGAGTTTCTTTGCTATCCTTTTTCCTCCTTTGACTAGTATCCCTACCCCTCCTTTTATAGGCTAGGAAGAGTTAGGGTTTTAGTTGAACTCTCGACCATGCATGGCGGAGAGTTTCAGTTAACTGACAAAAAGCCCCGAGTCTCGGCGGAAACTTCCCTGATTTTTTGCATTGTTAGGTACTCGCGGGTTGTTTTGGGCTAGCCCGCGGATACCCGCGTGCAGTAAGAGAACAACAAGCGGATGCCCGCGCCCAGTAAGAATTTAGGGCGCGGGTTGCTTGTTTTGAGTGGTTTTTGAGGAGTTACTCAGCATGGCTTTGGCTAGGAAGAGGCATGAGTTGGCCTGATGCCAGGTAAACCTGTATGGTGCATTTTAGGGTTATAACAGTTGGGTGATAAGGGTATTGTCAATGGTAAAATGAGCACAATCCTTCATATTCTAATAGGTTATGGGCCCACACCTCCTTCATTCAGTCTAAATGCTGGAAGGAAGGATAGCCGCTAGGGTATTGAGATCGTTGAGGAACTACCACTAGGGTTACTAGCAGGAGCAACTTCCAAAGACACTGCCGCTAGGGTTACTAGCAGAAGCAATTGCAGAAACCCTAACCTCAGATCCGACACCTTGCAATGGAGCATCTCGCTCAAAAAGAAGATATTCAGATGCACCCTAACTCAGCGCACCTTTTGGCTCTCTTAGTAGACAGAAATGATGAAGTTGAATTTTTGGATCAAGGCATGACCAGTTACCAATCAACCGAAGACATGTGTGAAATAATCAGTCTTTTACACTACTCAACACTTACTGGAACGACTGAATATGACATGTGGATAATTGACAGTGGAGCTTCTAGGCACATGACGGGAGATCAAGCCAGACTCTCAAATCTAAATGAGAAGAAGACCTCGTACAAGGTAGAGCTTGGAGACAAAACCATTTACCCCGTGGAAGGATTTGGACAAGCCGCCATCAAAAAAGAATCTTGTATCAATATCTTTCCTATAAGACAAGGGAAACAAAATAGCTTTCGTGGATGGAAAAGTGTTATCATGGCATAAATACTCTAGCATAGAGAATGCTAGGTTTATCGGAAGTCGTGAAGGAAATTTTTACAGACTACTAGAAAAAAATGAAGAAGCTCTTGTACATGATGAAGTCAACCCTAATGAATTGTGGCACAGAAGGTACGCTCATATTAATTATCAAGCATTACCCTTTCTCAAAATAATGGTTGAAGGAATACCAGAGTTGCAGTCTACACACGAAGGAATTTGCAAAGGATGTGCCCTTGGGAAGAATATCAAGAAACCATTCCCAAGCAGCAATAGCAGATCTAAGGAGATTCTAGATCTAATACACTCAGATGTTTGTAGTCCGATGCCAGCAAAATATCTAGGAGGATCTTCTTACTACGTAATCTTCATAGATGACTATTCAAGAAAGACTTGGCTATACCTACTGAAGACAAAAGACAAAGTATTCAACAAGTTTCAAGAGTTCAAAGAAGAAATAGAAAACCTCACAAATAAGAAGATCAAGACGCTAAGAACCGATAATGGTGGAGAATACACATCAAAGGAATTTGTTGCATTCTGCAAATCAGCAGGAATTAGGAGGGAGTTGAATGTTCCTCATAATCCTCAACAAAATGGTGTAGCAGAGAGAAAGAACAGATCCATTGAAGAAATCGTAAAAGTCTTACTAAATGATCAAGGTCTGTCCATGTTCTTATGGGGAGAAGCAGCAATGACAACAATATATGTGTAGAATAGAAGTCCTCATCGTATATTGAAGAACATGACACCAGAAGAAGATTTCTCAGGTAAGAAACCTAATGTGGAAAATCTAAGAATATTTGGATGTCCTGTTTACTCCCACATTCCCAAGGACAAGAGGAATAAACTAGAACCTTCAGGAAAGAAAGGGATATTCGTGGGATATAGTGATTCATCCAAGGATTACAGAATATATATTCCTGAACAACACAAGATCGAGGTCAGCAGAGATGTAACGTTCAATGAAAGGATGGACTTCAGGAAATCCATCGAAGAAAATATAGAAGAAGAAGAGATTGAAGAACTTAACGAAGAAAGCACAAAAAACGTAAATGACGAAAAGGAACTCCCTGATCATCCTATGGAGCCATGTGAAAACATTGATTCAGATATCGTACCTAAGACCAAGAAAAGACCAGCTTGGCTTGAAGCCACCTTACAAGACGCAGAAAGACTCAAGGTTCCAGAAGGAACATTCAGAAAGAGTAAAAGACCTAAAAGATTCTCAAGTTATGCATCATACATGACGAAGCTTCTAGATGAAGAACCTACCACATTTGAAGAAGCAGTTCAAAAGGAACAATGGAAAGAAGCTATGACGGAAGAGCATCAATCCATTATGAAAAATGAGGTATGGGAAATCGTACCAAGACCTAAATAAAAATTAGTGGTAACTTCAAAATGGGTGTACAAGATCAAACATGCAGCAGACGGAAGCATGGATAAATACAAGGCAAGATTCGTAGCTATAGGGTTCTCCCAGAAGGAGGGAGAAGATTATGACGAAACATTTTCTCCAGTGGCTAGATATAATTCCATCAGAGCTATCATATCTCTTGTCGCTTCCATGGGATGGAACTTACACCAGATGGATGTAAAGATAGCTTTCCTCAATGGAGCTATTGAAGAAGAAGTATATATTGAACAACCTCAATACACTCACGTTTGCATATTGAAGAAAGCTCTATATGGACTCAAGCAAGCTCCAAGGGCTTGGTATGCCATAATGGACAACTATCTAACGAGACTTGGTTTCTCCAAGAGTCATGTAGATCCAAACCTTTACTATAAAGTCATGGACAATGCACCCGTAATCCTACTACTATATGTTGACGATCTATTCATAACAGGTGAAGAGTCTGTCATTATTCAGTGCAAGAAGGAATTAGCTTATGAATTTAATATGAAAGATCTAGGTCTCATGCACTATTACTTGGGACTAGAAGTATGGAAGAAGCATGGTGAAGTATTCCTTGGACAAGGAAAGTACGCAATAAAGATCCTTCAGAAATTTGGAATGATGGATTGTAAGTCCATGGACACTCCTATGAATGCGGATATAAGAAAAGTGAAAGTTCATGATTCGGATCCAGTATATCCATCTCTATATCGACAACTAATTGGGCCATTGATGTATTTGGTAAATTCTCGACCAAACATTTTCTTTGTCGTGAATACATTAAGCCAATTCCAGGTGGAACCAAGACATGAGCATTGGATAGTTGTAAAGCATGTATTAAGATATATTTGTGGAACAATAAACTATGGTTTGAGATATACCGCATCCAGCAATATACAGCTTCATGGATTCACAGACTCTGATTGGGCAGGAAGTGCAGAAGACATAAAGAGCACCTCAGGTATGTGTTTCATCTTGGGCTTCGCTATGATATCTTGGGGCAGCAGGAAACAAAAGTTTGTCGCACTCAGCACAACAAAAGAAGAGTATATGGCAGCATGTGAAGCATGCACTGAAGCAATATGGTTAAGGAAGTTAATCTCCGATTTATTTGATCAGATTCCAGAATCGACCATAATATATTGTGATAATCAGAGTTGTATAAGATTATCAGAACAACCTGTGTTTCATGAAGGGTCGAAACACATTGAGATCAAATATTACTTTATTCGAGATAAAGTCCAGGAAGGAGAGGTAAAGCTCGAGTATACCCCCACTAACGAGCAGACAACATACATTCTAACAAAACCTCTATCCATGATAAAGTTTGCATATTTCCGAGAGAAGATGGGGATCGTGGAAATAACTCCCTTAGTTGAAAGGGAAGACTCTCCAGGTTAGGAGGGAGCACTAAAATATTATTGAAAAACATTGTTGAAAAAAATATTATTGAAACATTTATCTTTGTGATTGAAAAATAGTCCATATTGGAAAGATTCTTTCCTGTTCGGAAAGTGGATTGAGATTTTCTTACGGACAACAATTTTCCATTGTGGTTAACATGGGAAATGGTCCAGATTGTTGATGTATCATAGACAACGACTTCCCATTGTGGTTAACATGGGGAGTGGTCTAGGGCAGTCTCTCTTCTTGAGGGTTACTCAAGAAGACTGGCCTGCCTCACTGGATAGCGATTTCCCATTGTGGTTAACATGAGGAATGGTATGTTTTGGAGGTTGATGCAGGATAGTCTTTTCCTCTTGTGGTTAACAGAGGAAATGATACGGACAATCATTCCTTAGGGTTTATACATTCTCTCCAGGGTGCACTTTGATTAGTGTAGGAGGAATGGCCTAGGGTGGGGAATGGTCCAGTCTCAGCAATCAGGGACAGGCATTCCTTAGGGTTTATACATTCTCTCCAGGGTGCACTTTGATTAGTGTAGGAAGAATGGCCCAGGGTGGGGAATGGTTCAGGTTCAGAAGACAGGACAATTATTCTTCCTTGTTTGAGAAGAATAGTCCAGATGTCTCATTGTTCTACTCTAAGGGCATATATTCTTTCATATCTCACAGACGTGAGTGAAAGATTGGCCCAGATGAGTCAATTTATTTTAACAATATTTTTCTGTGTAGGTTGGCATCAGATGATTGTTATGGAGACTGCATGTCTCCAAACAGTAGAGATATACTACTGTGGTGGATTTGTTCCACTGTTTGTGACTATGTGTCATGTTTTGAGTAGTTGCGTACTACCTTGAATAAACACGGGTGTGTTCTATCAATTGATATTGTACTAGTTGTCATAGGAGATTATCCAGTTGGATAATAAAGACGATGCTCATGATACTACCAGTTGAATGGTCTATTTGTGCTCAAGACCATACCTCCCTAGCTAGGAGGCAGTGTTGATATTATGGTAGTTTCGGGAGGTATGAACCTCTATTGTGACCTATGACGAGATTAAAATATTCTGGAAGGAAGAAAAGAAGTAAAGGAAACCCTAGACGAGATGTCGGCTACAGAAATATAATTAATATGAATTAATTAGAACCCAGAAGGAGAAGTTGGCCCCAATAAGTCTTCCAGACCACTATAAATACAGGGCGTCAGTTCTCATTATACACACTTCTCAGAATTGCAGAGAGCAATTTCTACGCATTGCAATTGGCAGTTTTGTGCCCAAGTTTCTAGGGAAGGTGTTGCGCCAGTTTCTGGGTGGGACTATCTGATCAACTTGGTTTCTATTATTGCTTGGTGCATTAGCCTTGCTTGGCTATTGATTGCTACCAGTATTATTCTCTATCAAGGTCAAGGTGCTAAGAGGGTGGCTTCGGCCTATAGTTGGGTGACAAGGGTATTGTCAATGGTAAAACGAGCACAATCCTTCATATTCTAACAAGAGAGAGACTCCATGTCCATGCCTCCTCAAAAATTTATTACTCTATTTTTATAAGTCCTCCCCCCTCCCCCACACACATACACATATATATATAAACCCAGTCACCTTAAAATTCAGAGAATAGGGTTGAGGTTTCTCACGATCAATTGTTTGAGTACATAAAAGGAAAAGTTCGAGAAGAGTTTAGCACAAAAATTCAAAATTTAAGCAAAAACCAACTTTTGCGGAACATACTTCCAGAGTATTAATCATGGGTTGGAATCTAAAAGTCATTGAAATTTTTTTGGGTCTCCAATTGCTACATAATACTTAAATATATCACACAAAGGAGTCGACAAGCGTAATTTTTAGAGTTAGAAGACTCAACGACACAATGCTTCCAAGCGAAAATCTTGGGACGTCCGTTGTACACCCACGCCTTGGCGACAGAGGAAGGAAAACTATGACCCCGGACTGCAATTGAAATTAATTAACTAATCGTTAAATAAAAACTTACCAGTATTACACTAATTTCCTTAAGTGCACACGTCGCAGTTGTGGACACATAAGTCAACAAGTACAACTGAGTTAAAAGAAGGATAGAAGTAAAACAATTTGGAAAAACGTAGTAATACTGCATGATTCCTCCATAGCCCGTTTTTACTTTGTAGAATCAACAACATTTAATATGTTTTAATCAATATAAACATTTGTTTGACTGGATTTGCAAAAGATGCACTCGATCTATAGTGCATGCGAACAAATAATGGATCAGAAAAAAGGAGTAGAGGTTCAAACACACTTCATCACTGAAAAACCTAGATGCTAATTTTGAATCCCTCCATGAAAGGATACATTCGGCTAAGCTCTAAAGTTACGATTTTCTTAGATCTGTAATTTCTTACAGTGCATTCAAACCACCAAAAGAGATGAGGTATGTTTTATGAAAATTCAGGATGTTATTTGGTTCTCCTATTATAACTTAGTCATTTTACAAATAACACTACGTTCATTTGGGCACTAGAGAATATACTTGATAAATTGGGTGAAGAACTGATCAACAGAATGAAATTACAGCAAGCGCCACACAGTCAAAGAAAATTGACCAGTATAGTAGATAAATCCTAAGTAAAAATTTATACTTAATGTATCGCATCAAAACAATGAATCAAGATTAGAATTTGAGGCAGTGGTCAATAGAATATTTGTATATATACGTATAAAATTTAAAATTCTGAAGCCAAACATCATCGTTTTGAACAATCAACTTCGAGCCTCTAAGCTTTGATCCTGTGTACAATATATATATCTAATATATCCCTTTGATTGATCATAGCCATCAAATTCTCTCATATCTAAGATGCTACTCTATGTGAACCAACTATTCTTTAATTTCTTTTTATTTAAAAACTTCTTTTATTATTTTCATGCACGCATGTGAATCTACCCAACTTGTAATTAGTATTCCCCCTTTTTCTAGAGTTTATTATATCTCAATTCCCTTAACTTATTTAATATTTTAATTAGTCACTTATTTATACTTAGACTCCTTATTAGTTTTTCTAGATCATATTTTAATAATTAATTGCATGCTCTTTTTAACAATGTCTAAGTATTTTATTTTACTTTCTAGGCGTTCTAGATTTTTGTTGACTCAATACTTGATTACGCGACGTTCCCTTCAAGAAGCACCTTCGTGCTCCAAGGGTGCCACTCGCCATTGACTAGTTTGGAAGTTTGTCTGACACTTGGAGTCAACACTCCACTTGCTCGACCTTGTGAGAGACTAAGGGATGTCTAAGGAATAAGGATTATGCCTTATTGTGCACCCCTTATAATTCTTCATGAGTGACTATCTCAGTCTTCCCTCACAACATCGTGGACCTTTCAGAACGAAGTAATAGTTAACCTTCATTTAGGTCACGACGGGAGTGCTAGTAGGATGTGACAGGGACGCTACCATACCTCTCCCTCATCCGTCTGGTTTTCTGTGTATGACCCCTTTAATCCATATGTGAGTCGGATTAACAAGTATCACCATGCATGCATCCCCTGACAAGGGAAATGTCAATAATCCAAATACATAATATCCATATTGAAATCATCATATAAATCACATGCGTGTAAATCAAATACTCAAACCAAATACAAGTCCACTCCTGGACTCAATCCAAAGTCCAAGGAAGTATGTTGATGCCATCAACATACTCAACATATCATGTATCTTGCACACTCAGGAGAACTCATCAATAATACATGTCAATATATATATATATATATATATATATATATATATATATATATATATATATATATATATATATATATATATATATATATCGCAATGGCATCATAATATAACTCATAATCAATTAGAAATCATTATGTACCATAACCGAATCACTTGCTCGTAAGTGTCCTCAAAAAATAAGTCGGTATAAAATGTGCTCAGTGGAACTAGATGTTACACCACCCATCATCGGGGGCAAGAGAAGCTAAGTGATTAGAAAAGAGTATGTTGAAGAGAGAACAAGAAAAAGTCATTGGAAAAAAGGACCGTGGTGAGTAAAAATTAAAAAAATAAGTAAATAATTGTTGGGAGTTCTATAATGAAACAATTGTTAGAGAGAGGATAGGAAATGATTAATAAGGAAAGGAACAAGAAATTATGGGATACAAATTAAGGAGAAATTAAACTATATGGCATTAGAAGTAAATGAGATTAACCAAAAAAAATGATAGCGAGGATAATGATAGTCAAATAATAAATAAAAAATCCAAAAATATTCCTTACCCTTCCTCACCCCTTGCTCACCTCTTGTTACCCTACATCTAGGGGACTATCGATCATATTTCAATAGTTATGGACAAAAAGAACATCAAAACCTTTTTCAAACTATGCAAAACCCTTAAGCAACTTTTCAAAACTATGAAGGATAAATCTGACCCTATGCTTGGGCCAGGAATCTACCAAATTCCATGCTCCCGTGGAAAATCATACATAGGCCAAACTGACAGATCCTTTAAATCTCAACTCAAAGAAAACATAGCTAACACAAACCACAACCAGATCAACAGGTCAACTATTGTTTAACACTCCTTCAAATCTAATTGTCTTATTTGCTTTGTCCAAACCAAAATTCTTGCCTCACTATCATATTGCTCCTCTCGTATCATTTGAGAAGTGTTGGAAATCGAAAAACACCTCAATAAATTCAATCGATAAGATGACTACAAACTCAGCCAGTCATGTAAACCTCTCATTCAATACCTAAATCATTAAGCCTCTATTTATTCTTGATTAATCTTTTGATTTATTTTAATATAATATATTTTTATCCTAACCTTTAGTGTCGATCCTTCTCTCACCCGAACAACTTTTGAGTTTGTTATTTCTCAATTAACCCTTGATTTTTATCCATGCCTTTCTCTCCTTATTCTCACTCATTATTTTCTTTTATTTTTTAATCTTTGTTCACTCTACCTTACTTCTTTGTATTTATTATTTGACTATAATTATCCTCGCTATCATTTTTTTGGTTAATCGTGCTTACTTCTAATTCCATATAGTCTAATTTCTCCTTAATTTGTATCCCATAATTTCTTGTTCCCTTCCTTATTAATCATTTCCTCTCTCTCTCTCTCTCTCTCTCTCTCTCTCTCTCTCTCTCTCTCTCTCAACAATTGTTTCATTATAGCATTCTCAATGGCTATTTATTTATTTTAAATTTAAATTTAAATTTTTACTCACTACAGTCCTTTTTTCCAACGACTATTTCATGTTCTTAACCCTCTTCAGCATACTCTTTTCTAATCACCTAGTTTCTCGTGTCCCTAATGATGGGTGGAGTGTCCACTCGAAACGTTGAACACTTCAAAAATATTTACACAATTTATTTCTAGAAAATTCTACAACAATTACTACTAAATTTACCAAAGACAACATAATAGAATATTTTATTAACCATACAAAACTTTGTAACATAACAAATATTAGTAAAATACATTAATTACTAAAAAGTACTAATCTCTATAAATCTTAATGGATGGGTACTTTGTTATATTTCTCTTATTCCTTTTGTAGTATTGAGATAATGTTTGCTTAACCATATGTGCTATGAAAAAAATGTAAGTTAATATTGCATCATCATTAATCATGTGCTTTATTGGGCAACAAGAACCTTCCATAGATTTAAGGTGTGAACTTTTCCAATCCAAAATCATTTAAAACATAACTATATTTAATAATTATTTTATTCAATTATTCAATGTGCGGATATGGATTTGACGTGATCATCCTTGATTCATTGGTTAACTTGCACAACCGATTTTTTTTTTTTACTTCCAATCTTGATTAAATTATTAATTTTATTTCTAAATCTAGATTCATGTTTGTTCTTGAGATTTCGTTTTACTAAGGTGTGTCACATTGCTTTGTTGGCTTGAGCATGGGTGAATGCTTGGATTTCCAATGAAGACAGTGAATCTAAATTTTGTTTTCTACATTGTTAGTGCTTTTGTGTGTTTACTTCCACATTAATGGTGTGCATTTAAAGTTTTAGTAGGAGATTGTGTTATGTTCTACATCAATTGGTATTAGAGAGGGAAGACCCTACAGTGAGGACAAGTCCAATGAATGAGATCATTAGGTCAAGGGGCAGAGGAAACACCAACATTGGGATTGGGTACATGTTGTCTAGATTTCGAAATAAGTTGTTGAAAAGAGACTACTAGATAGTTGGTCTTGAGGATTGGCCCATGTGGTTGTTAGCTGCTTGGAGGTTTTTCCAGCCAGGGGCTATTGTGTGGTATCTTGGTATACCATTTGGGGTTGACCTTTCACTAGTTGTTATGTGGGATTGGTGCCTAGAAATATTGTAGTGTACGTTACTTTTTTGGAAGTGCAAGGATCTTCCCTTTGTTTCTAAGTCGATTTTGGTGAACATGATTCTTCAAGCCTCCCACATCTACTGTGTGTCTTGTTGGCTTCGAATCAAGGTGTGGTTTCGCTGATTGGAATTAATTTTGTGCTCATACTTGTGGGTCCAGTATGGTGGGGCTCGTGGTATTCCCATGGTCCATTGGGAAGTCTGTAACATGCCCAAGGAAGAGGGGGGCCTTGGCCTGATTAATTTGGGGACCCAAGGAAACATTTTGGCTGCTAAATGGGTAGTTAGGTGTTTGGAGGGCTCATCTCCTTGGCAGGTTTTGATGCGACACAAATTTATTTCAGCACACCATGTTGACAAAGTAAAGGGATAGTTTGACTTATGTGATATCATATCTGCTCCTCATAATTTCCAAATTTTAGGGTCCTTCATATTGAGGAGTATTTGGACAACTTGGAGGAGGGTAGCATGTTTGGTTCATTCACAATGTTCAAGTAGTAGATTAGGTTGGGATATGACTAAGAGACCAATTTGGAGTTGGAATCAGTAGGGTACTTGCATATCTGACCTCCCTTGTTTTTTAGTCAAGGAGGCTTAGCAGAAATAATATTTTCTTCTGGAGAGATCTTTGGGATTCCAACTCTAGTTCTTGGAAGACTCGGTGTTCAATAGCTAGGGAGTTTGCATTGTCTTCTATGGATCAGCCTACCTGGATGGATATTATTGGGATCATATCTAGGAGGAGATTTTTAAGATGAATAGTGATACGATTGGCCCCTTTTAGCGATATTCGGAGTGCAGTTTTGGACATACCTTGGCCTAGTATGATTCCCATAAGCTCTACTCCATTTTTCATCAGCGGCAAGAGTTAGGTCCCATTCTCAATGCCAGGTGGATTTCTTCATATCCAAAGAGCCATTGGATTTGGAGGTTTCATGGTGTTTAGTCACTTTGAGTTTCCTATAATCTCTAGGTTTTTTCTTGGTTGGTGATCTACCAAGGTACCCCCTCCAAATCCCGACTAGCCAAAAGTGGTATTTTTTATGGCTTTTCCCCCTCTTCCTTGAAGTTAGAATCAATGAAGCATATTTTATGGGAATTCTCCTTTGCGATATCTTGTTGGGATTAGGTTCAATCTCAATCGGGAAACATTCTTCAGGGGAATTTGCATTAGTGGGAAGTTTTGTTTGGTGATTACAGATCAATGATTCGAGAGGATAGTATTGTTTGGGAGTTTTCGCTTTGTATATCCTTCGGAAACTTTGTTGCAAGTTTGTTTTTGATAATGAGGTTAGGTCTTAGTCATCTTTTTGTCAATTATGGTGAGATGAGGCACATAGGAAACTCTTTGCAAAAGGGACATTACTGATTAGAGATTCCAAATTGTTAGATATAGTGGCTTATTCTAATTTCACAGTTTTTTTAGTATCCCCACGTAAGAGGGTATGATGTTCATTTCATATACCCTTCTAGGTTTTCTTCATGTATTTCTATATGCTGGTGTAAATAAATTTATATATATATAATAAGTATGTTTTACAACAAAAAAAGAGACAAAACATGGCATGTAGAGTGAACATGAATTGGGTAGGAGAGATAGAAGGACTCCAGACATTATATAGATGTTAAGACTGATTTCCCATTACATTATATAGGGAAATTATAGTAAAAGTGATGATGAGAGTGAGGATGGAGGGGAAAATGAACCTTTGAAAGAACTAGAAGAAAGACAAGCACTTGAAGAGAGAATAAATTGGGTTACTTCAAGTCTAGGAGGTAAACCTAGGTTGGATACTCCTGTGTATTTTGGTAGTTTAATTCTACAAGAATTGATTGGTTGGATTGAGGACATGGAGAATTTCTTTGAAATTGAGTAGATTAAGGATCCTTGAAAAGTAAGACATGCACCAACTTGAAGAGCCATGCATTGTTATGGTAGGATAAGTTGTAGCTAAATTGACAGAAGAAGGAAAAAGAGAAGATTCATAATTGAGACCAGTTGGTGGTGAAGTTGAAATGAAAATTCTTATGTGTCGATTATTCGTTGAATTTAATAACTGGAGGTCATGAAATTTGAAGCAAATGGAGATATTGGTAATGGACTACATGGAAGAGTTTTATTGACTTTCCATAAGATCAATTCCAAAATGAGGAGACCCTTGAATCTATTGTTGGGGATGTGAATGGATTGTATTTTTCCATTCAAGATGAGTTTAGTGTGCTAAATATACATTAAGTGGTTGTGGATTATCAGTTAGCCTTGAGGGTTTAAGACAATTTGGCTAGAAAGAAACAAAGTTTGAAGGAAAGAAGAATTCAATGGTTGGAAGAGGAAAACCAAGAGAGAAGACAAATGAAAAAGCTAGTAAAAACATCATGAACTGGATCACTGGAAGAGGATTTGATGTTGATAGAGGAAAATTTTCAGTGAGAGGAAGAGGTAGAGGGGGTAGATTCACTAGAACCTATTTTAAATGTGGATAACAAAGAAAATGAGCATATGAGTGTCCAGAGAGACTAAATTAGAGGTGAATGCAGATGCAAGGGTGCGTATTGTAGAAGCAACAACATCAATAGTTGAGGAAGAATTTTCCTAGTGGATGATGAGCGTGGAGAGAGATTGATGATGTGAAGAGTGTTATTGTAGTGTAAGAATCATATTGAAAGGAAATTGGAACCAAGGAAGAGAATCTTCAAGATCAAGTGAAAATTGGGAGGCAAGTGTTGCAGTTTGATTGTAGATTGAGGTACTATTGATAACATGGTTTCCATAGAGGTGACCTAGTTATTGATTTTGTAGTGTACCCCTCACTTGAATGCATATCAAGGTGTCTTGGTTACAAAAAGGGAATAAGGTCGCAATGTGGAAGCAGTGTACAGTTGACTTCCATATCATAGGTGACAATGACAAGGAGTCGTGTAATGTGCTTCATACATTGGATGCATATCACATCTTGTTGGAAATACCATGGTAGTATGGAAGAGACACTATCCATGATGGTTGAAAGAACAATGATTAGATTAAGAAAGATGGGAATAAGTTTAAGTTGCATCCCATGGAAGAGGAGAAAGGAGGGAATGGTAGAGTGACGATGTGCCCAATCCTTGGGTCAATAATGGTAGAGTGACGATGTGCCCAATCCTAGGGTCGATAATGGTAGTGGATGAACCAGAGTGTCGAAGTGTCACTATGAAACAAGAAGATAACAATGATGCAATGAATAGAAATGCAACAACATGCAAAGTGGCAGTGAAATAAGTTATAGAAGAAGAGGAAGATTAATCAAAAGAAAGGGAGAAGGAACAAATCTCCAAAGATGGCAAGGATCTCTTTAGTGACACAAATGACAAAAAGGGAAGATAAGGTTGTTGATCAACATTTGAACCATTGATGAGATTAAGGTTTGAAAGAATGGCATGGGTTATTGCAATGGGAATTGGTTGAGGAGGAGGGCCATCATCCAAACTATCATCACTAATATTGTGAGAAATATTAGTCTCTCCTTTCATTTACTAGGGAACTTTAATGTAGGAGTATCCTTGGTTCATTGTTTATTCTCCACAACCCCCCAAAAATGCCTACTTTTAATCTTATTAGAATTTTTAATTTGCTTTCTGAATCTAGATTCTTGATTGTGATCAAAACTTCATTTTACAGAAACATGTTACATTGCTTTGTGCTTCACCTAATTTATGTGGAAAAAGTTGAAAAGGGGGATAAGATGCCATGTTCTCATCCAACCAACTTCACCTTGTCAATGGATATCCAATTATTAATTTTGAAGATGTCATTTCTTGAAATATATTGCAGAGAGGGTGAATCCAGTCATCATCATTCATTGATCTAGCAACAAAATTCAATGATGAGTGACCCATCATGGGCAATTAATGTGGATCTCTATTTGTGTTTTTCCAATTACAATTAAGGAGACTACTAGGAAACATAATAAAGAAGAGGAGGCTTATCAGTTGGCCTTGAAAGAAAAAGAGAAGATGACAAGAAGACATCAATTATCAAATATAAGAGGTCGATGTAGAGGAAGATGATGTAGAGTTATGGAAGATACCAAACATTTGGCAAGCAATAAGGATAGATTGACACCTCTCGAAAGGGAACCAGAGAATGGAATTACCCCCAAATAGGCCAAGGATATAATGGAAGAGGACGTGATAGGGGTTTTTTTGGTACGTGTTTTAAATGTGGACTATATGGGCATCAAGATATGAATGTACTAAGCATAGGAATGGAGTTAAAAGACTAGATGAAAGAGCATAGGTAGCATAGGAAAAGGGGAACATAGGTGGAGAAGAAATAGTTCCAACAAAACTTAAGCATGGGGAGAACTCAATGATTAAGAGAGTGTTGTTAAAACCAAAGAAGAAAGAGGAAGGGCCTTGACTAAGAAACTGCAATTTCAAAATGAATTGCAAGTCAAAAGGAAAATGTTGCACACTTATCATAGATAAAGGAAGAAATAAAGAAAGAACATATAATTCAGTGTTAAAATGCACACCATACCACTATTCTTACTGAATGTTATGGTTGTTAAAAGGCCAACAAATCAATGTGAAAAAAATGTAAGTTAAATTTTCATTTTGGGGATTATCATGATGAAATTGTGTGCGATGTGATTCCAATGAGCACATGCCATATCTATTGGGGAAAATGTTGCAGTATGACCAAAAGGCGATGAATGATGGAAGAAAGAACACTTACCAATTTGGTTAGGATGGTAAAGATTTCAAGTTGTGGTCAATGAAAGAATAAGGGGAAAATAGTAGTAACATAATTATGTTGGTTGAATCAGTGAAAGAGTTCTTGAAATAATGAAGAAAATGAATTGTAGTTATGCAATTCTTTCAAAGGGAGGAAATTTGAATTCAAGCATTAAATGTCCATAGGAAATAATTTCAAATAATATTTTGGTTGGTTTTCCATCAATGAGGAGTATATCTCATCAAATAGATTGGATTCAAAATTCAAGTTTCTTGAATGAAGCACTCCATATATTGACACCACCAAAGAGTTGGAAGGAAAATAAGCAAGTTCAAGACTTGTTGGACAGAGGTTTGATCGTAACGGAAATATCAAGTCCATGTGTGGTACCCATTGTACTTGCACCCAAAAAAGGAGAAGAATGGAGGATGTGCACGAATTCGAGAACCATTGACAAAATATACATTAAGTACATGTTCTTGTTTCCATAGAATGGGAAATTTAATGGACTGCTTGAGTGGTCCAAGGTATTTTTCAAAAGTTCACTTGAAGAGTGGTTATGAATAAACTAGAATCTAAGAGGATGATGACTAGAAGGTTTCTTTCAAGACAAAAGAGGGGGTGTATGATTGGATGGTTGTGCCATTTGGATTGAAAAATTCACCCAACACATTCGTGACACTAGTGAATTAGGTATTCAAGATATTCTTGTGTAGATTTGTGGTTGTATATCTTGATGATATACTCATCTTCAACAAGACGAAGGAGGACCATTTGAAGCATGTGCAATAAGTGTTGGAACAGTTGAGAAAGGATGAATTGTTGATTACTTTGTAGAAGTGTTCATTCATGCATGAATAAATGGTGGACTTGTGATTTGTCATATCTCAAGGTGAATTAAAGATGGATCCATAAAAGGTCCAAGAAAATGTTGAATGGTTGACACTAAAGAGAACATGTGAGATAATAAGCTTTCACAATTTAACAATTTTTCTACCAAAAGCTCATTAGAAATTTTAGTGGATTTGCACACCACTAATAGAGTGTATGACAAAAGGAAGCTTCCAATAGATAATGACAAATCAAAGGAATTTTGAGCTCTTGAAAAGAGAAGTGATCCAAAAGCTTATATTTTCTTTACACGATTTTGACAGTGTTCCAAGTGGATTATGAGGCAAGTGGGACAACATTGGGAGTGGTGTTGAATCAAGAAGGAAATCCAATAGATTACTTTAGTTAGAATTTGAATGAGGCCAAGATAAAGTATTTTACATGTGGTCAGGGGTTTGATGAAGTCACCCTTGATCATGTACTTAATCACCTACAAGAATAGGTTTCTTCTCACAGAGTGCACAGTTAACAACTAACAACATTAACATAAATTGAACAACTTAAAGAATTCCAAGAGAAATTACAGTCATGGAAAAAAATATGGAAACAAGAGACAAAGTTATTAAATAAGGACTCAGAAAAATTTATTAACAAGACAAAAAATTGTCTTCTGCAGTCTCATTGCATTATCATCCAAATCTGGCACAATACTCATTCAGAATCAATGACTAGAGATGTGCTTGTTGCTCCACGTTGTTCCTCTAAAAAAGGGTGTCCCTTCCTTTATTCTATTTCTTTTGTAGATGTCTCTCTTTTGTTTTTCCCCTTCATGTCTCTTCCAAACTGAACTATTCATTCCCAACCAATTGAATCCAACTCCCTCTGTCTTTTCTCTTTCTTTCTTTTCTTTCGTTTCTTGGCAATTGAATCATTTCTCTTTCCACAATTCTTTCTTGTTTTCCTCTCCCAAAATGTGTTGGGTGTTGGGAAGTTACAACAATCCAAATTATCAACAGTTTTCCAAATGTGCATTGGAAACTTAGACATTTGTAGTAGTTAATTTCCTAATCATTTCAAGTGATTTGTCTTCCATCACGTGGTTAGCCCACCAATTTTCATGAAATTCTTGTAAGACATGTGGAGTCATGATTTGCAACACTCTAACAAAATCTATACTCATTTGGAGTTGCAACGATGGTGTTGCAGAAATGATGTTACAACACGGGTGTTACAACAGTGTTGCAACAATGTGTTACAACATTGGTGTTGCAGCAACGTGTTACAACATTGGTGTCGCAACAATGGGAGTTACGACATTGGTGTTGCAGCAATGGGATTTTTAGCACTTATTTCACCCTACAATTTATTAACTTTAAATTTAAATGTTTTTTGGTTGATACGGATTTCTTAAGGCCAAAGATGTGTTTGCATCATTGTGACTAAATTAGAATCTAAGAGGATGATGAGTAGAAGGCCGCTTTCAAGACAAAAGAGGGGGTGTATGAATGTATGGTTTTGCTATTTGGATTGAAAAATTCACCCAACACATTCATGACACTAGTGAATGAGGTATTCAATCTATTCTTGCATAGATTCATGGTTGTATATCTTGACGATATAATCATCTTCAACAAGACGAAGGAGGACCATTTGAAGCATGTGCAACAAGTGTTTGAGCAACTAAGAAAGGAGAAGTTGTTGATTAATTTGTAGAAGTGTTCATTCATGCATGAATAAATGGTGCACTTGTGCTTTGTCATATCTCAAGGTGAATTAAAGATGGATCCATAAAAGGTCCAAGCAAATATTGAATGGTTGACATTGAAGAGCACATGTGAGATTAGAAGCTTTCACAATTTAACAATTTTTCTACCAAAAGTTCATTATAAATTTTAGTGGATTTGCACACCACTAATAGTATGTATGACGAAGAGAAGCTTCCAATGGACTTGAGCTCTTGAAAAGAGAAGTGATCCAGAAGCTTGTATTTTGTTTACACGATTTTGATAGTGATCCAAGTGGATTATGAGGCAAGTGGGACAACATTGGGAGGACAACATTGGGAGTGGTGTTGAATCAAGAAGGAAAGCCAATAGCTTACTTTAGTTAGAAGTTGAATGAGGCCAAGAGGAAGTATTTTGTATATGGTCAAGGGTTCTATGAAATCATTAAAGGTTGAAGAAGTGGAAACACTACTTGTTGCACAAAGAATTGTTTTGTATACTGATGACCAAGCTTTGAATTTTATTAACATTGGAGTGAAATTGAATCAAAATCACATGAAATGGGTGGAATTCTTGCAAAGATATTCATTTGTACTAAAGAATAGGAGTGGAAATTCCAATAGAGTTGTTGATGCATTGAGTTGGAGGACAATGTTGGTAACTTAGATGTCCATAGAGGTAGTTGCGTTGAAATTTTGAAAGAGTTATATAAAAAAGTTGATTTTTTAGAGGCATGGAAGGCTTGTAAACAACTTTGGAGTGGAGATAGGACAACATACTTGGATTATTTCATCCAAGAAGGCTTGTTGTTTTGAAATCATAAGTTATGTATTCCAAAAAAATCAATGAGGGAGAACCTCATCAAAGAGTTTCATAGGGGTGGCTTGGGAGGTCATGTTGAAGTGGACAAGACAAGATCTTTAGTAGAAGAAAAATACTATTGGCCTGGAGTTTCTAGTACCATGAGGAAATGGGTGGAAGGTTGTCAAGTTTTTCAATGTGCAAAGGGAAGAAGCCGAAACAACGGATTGCATATGCCATTACTTGTGGTGGATGGACCGTGGGGGGTTTTGAGCATGGATTTTGTTCTTGGACTACCAAGAACAAAGAGGTAATGACTTTGCCTTTGTTGGTTATTGATATATTTTCAAAGAAGACACATTTAATCCCATGTAAGAAGACTGGTGATGCCACAAGAATTGCTATTTAGTTTTCAAAAAAATTGTTGTGCATGGTTTACGAAAGACCATCACTTCATATATGGTCAACAAGTTTCTAAGGCATTTTTGGAGGACCTCGTAGAAAAAATTAGGAGCAAAATTACAATTTAGTTCAATGTGTCATCCTTAAATTGATGGGAAAATTGAGGTTGTACGCATGAGTTTGGAAAAATTGTTGAGATGCTTGGATGGAGAGAAGTCGAGCAGTTGGACATGGTTTTCACACACGTTGAGTTTGCATACAATAATTCAATGAAAAATACTTTAATTGATACTTGTTGAATATTTCGGAAGCAAGCATGAAAAGTGTAGATGCTAAGATATTTGCCAAGTTTATGAAAGAAGTGCATAAGTAAAGCACAATTAGCAACCTGAAATAGAAAGACAATGCAAATTTGAAGAGAAGAGAGAAGATATTTAGTGAAGGAGATATGGCACTAACACTTTTGTGGAAAGAAAGGTTCTCGAAAGGAACATATACCATGTTGTTTTGTGGAAAGAAAGGTTCTCGAAAGTGTTGAATTTTCTCTATGTGTTGGGCTCAAACATGAGGTTTATTTCATTTAGCAGGTGCTTGAACCATAAACAAATTCAGCAACACCATATACAAGTGTTGCAATAACCAAGATCACAAGAAGAATAACCATGCACAAGAACACAAGAAGTATCCTGGGAAAACCCTTCTAAAACAAGGGGAAAAACCCAACAATCCTTTGCTATATTCTCAAGAGAAGATCCCCCACACCATAGACCTAGCACACAAGAGGGTGCTTACCAAAACCTAGAACCTAGCGCCCAAGAGAGGTGTTGTTATTGGATAAATCGGTAAATGCGGACATAAACTGATCTCCCTATATCCACCTAGATCCAGAACAAAACAAGACATGACATGACGCTTTCCCTAAGTTTTAATCATTGAATTTACTATCAAACAAGAGATGAATGACATACCTTTGAATATTGCTTCCTTATGTCTTTGTTGTCCTTGATCCACTCCAGTGCTCTTGTTATATTGGATCTACAATGAAACACAAACCAACCAAAGTGAAAGCAACAATAGTATATTCAATGAAAACTTACACATGTGATCAATGAGTCATGTAATAAAATGAGAATAATTTTATGGGAAAGAAACATGCCACTGTATTATATTAAATAAAAGTGGAAGATACAACCAAACAGCCTTGATGTTGCAAGGTTCCCTTTCAATGGCCCTTTTCTCCAAAAAAACACACTTGCTCCAAAATTGTATGAAGAAGATCCACAATAACTTGATGGACCAATGAAGACCTCAAGAATAAATTGAAAGAAAATCCCTCACACAATTCTCAGCCAATTCCTTCATTAATTCCCTGCTTACTTGTTTTCTTAACCTTTTCCATGAGAAACCCATTCTTATATAGGAGAAAGAGAGATGGTTAAAGAGATTAGGATGATCTCACCAAATCAGAGAAGCGAGTAGGATCTCAACCATACAGGTGCCACCTCACATTCTAGAAGATTCCCTTCTAGAACCTTCATGAACTTCAACATTTTCTCAGTCTTTCAACACCGTCACACCCTAGCTATAGGACAACCTGCGGAAACTCCACAAGGTAGTTTCAAGACAGACTGTGGTGATCAGGCATCGTTGCATTGTATCTTATGTTTGGCTTGCGACGTCCTTTCTTAACAAGGTTTTGAAAAAGAGGAAGCCAGTCACTTTTCTCATGAAGAAAGGTTCTTTAGGGAGCTTGAACACATGTTATAGAAACATCACTAGGGTGAATAAAATAATGTGTAACAAAATGCCCCCCAAAGTATGAGGTTGGAACTCGTGACAGCTGAAATACTTTGTAGAATATGTGTGTGTGTCGAAAACAAAGATCGCACCAATCAGAATCATCCAAAAAACCAAGCAGCTGCGCAATATTATACCATTTTTTAGGTAGGCATTCCCATGCTCAGACTACAAATGATTTAAATCATAAATGTCAGTCATGGCCACCAATCATACACTGTGGATCCATGTCACCAAGATTCTACATAGCCACCAGGAATACACTGTGGATCTATGCTCATAGAAAAACTAAGATTCAGACATAGCCACAAGACATACAAAGTGGATCTATGTGTCAATACAAATCATAAATACTCCATTGCAACTTGGACCAAAATAATGAGATCCAGGGTCTTCAATCCCGTCGTCTATAAGTACGAATCTAGCCATGCGATTACAGGTGTTGAAGTCGAACATGGTAGAAACCACTTGATTACCAGTCATTAATGAAAATTGTTAACAAGTGAGAGGGAAATCACCATTGATGTCAATGACTCCCAAGGTACCTTAGTACAATCCAACGAATGTGAATAAATGAGTTGAAGTCGAGCACTCGATAGAATATTTCAATCATGGATCAATGATGTGAACCCACTATCGAAAGCGAAGAAACCTACCATTGAGGCATGCAGGTTCTAAGGTACTAATTGATTTCTAAGTCTTGTTCTTGGATAATGAGTCGAAGTTGATAAGAACAGACTCGTCACAGGAGGGTCTTGATGTATCCCCCATCAATGACACGAAATAAGTAACAGATTTAAGTTAGATCAAAGTGTGAAGAGGATTTGAAACTGACACAGGGAAGGTTAACATGGTAGAAATTGGTAACTGTAGATGGTCGATTCGATAGAAGGCTTGTGTAGGGTTGGAATTCTCTTGAACATGTGAATGACACGACAATGGTCTTGGCAGCATTGACTCAGAGACAACCCAAGATATGAACTTGCAGAAGGTCAAACGAGAGACAAATGAATTTCTCAACCCAGGTTCAATGATGAAGGGGGTGTCATGTTCAAGAGCGACTATTACTGCTACTAACACAAATATAGAGACACATTTATTTTCCAACTTTTCCCCCACCATTTCTGGCGAGTACCTCTTTATTTTTATGCAAGCTTGAGGAGGATAACATATGTTTGTTGATGTAATCTCATCCTTTGGACGAGTCCCTCGGAGTATGTTTAATGAACCCTAAGAAGGAGTGGTTCGGTTCCATATAGGTCTTTCAATGTTTGTTTAACGAGTCCAAAGAGAGAAAACTCGGGGGTTTTTCATATTTAGAGAGTCTGAAAAACACTTAAAGAGAACTCTCTCAGTTTCTTTTTCGTAAATTAGTTTGATGAGACTGAAAAAGTGATAACCTACTGCCCATCAAACGTTTTCTTCAAATACTTTTTCTAGCGTGAAAAGAACAAGGTCACTTGACAATCTTTTCGTTTTTACAGAGCATGAAAAGAGTTTAAAGAATACTCCATAAGTTTCATTTTTTTCGTGTTACCATGATGAGTACAAAAAGACGACAAAATTATACTCGGTTACTTTCTCATTCATTTTCGAGCACAAGAATCAACAAAGATTGAGCTCGAGGTTTTTCCTGAAAAACCTAAAAAGTATTTGTACAAGCAACAAACGTAAAAACACCAAGAAACTTATTTGTGTTCCATCGCTTAGGCTCTTAGATTCTTCATCTGTGAAAAAACAAAACACTTACAATATCATTAGAACTTTAGGTTTTAGGTAAAATGCACAAAATAATATAAAATATCAATGAAAAAAGTAAAAAGTTAATAAATATAGGTAAAAACTCATTTTTACCATTCCATTGTCATTTTTCCTAAAACTTGTCCAAAAAACCTTATTTTACCTCAAACTTCCACTGTAGATTGTGGGAGGCATGAGAAACCATTCAACGAACGACTTTCGCTAAAAAGGTAATCTTCTTGTCTTCTTCATTTTGCATGGATTAATTTCTATTTTTACTGGTTAAAAGTAGTTTTTGAGTAGGATTTTGTGAGGGTAGGTGTGTGTGGGGATTGTCACAGGTGGCTTATATCGGGCCCTGCGAAAACCATAGGTTTCCACAGGCGGCCTTATGGATGACCTGTGGCGATTCCGCATTGTGTATAAACCTCACCTGCGTCATGCAAAACTCAAAAATTTCTCATGTACGTTTGGCCAATAAAAATTTCCAATCAAGCAAAATAAAGTGTTAACTTCTCCTTGTGGCTCCAATGCAGTTTTTTGACTGTCAGAATGTTGGAGTGGAAGAAGAGAGAACATGAGGACGATGATTACTTCATCGGGAATGACCCAGGCACGGTTAACGCCCTCCAACAGTTTGGGTTGCTGAAGTTCTTCAAGATCCAGGGCATGAGGGCCCAATTGAGGTTGCTTGAGTATTTAGTCCACATGTGGGATGTGGATCAACAGGTATTCCATGTGGGAACCCACATACTCTCTCTAGATATCAAGAATATCTATTTTTTGACGGGATTATCTCGCCGTGGATCCCGTGCGACATTGACAGGCAACAGAGGTGGCAATCTACTGATGAGTGAGTATATCCGTCGGTACAGTGATACAGAGGCCGAGAGACATAGTGGAAAGGTTGTCATTAGGGATGTTCAGGACTTACCCCTTCGGACTATCCTTTTCACTATCTCACGGATGGCGGGGAGTGCATCTCCTCGTATGGATCTCCAGAGTTACTTCCAATATGCAGTGGAGTGCATGGAGCCCCGGGTATTTCACTGGTGTGATGGGGTTCTTCGGAGTATGAAGAAACAATTGACAAAGTGCAAGAAAGGTGACCTGAAACAGTTCAGGTATGGTTCCATTTTAGTGTCCTTCTTCCTAGAGAGGGTTCCACACTTGTGCTTACAGGTAGAGTGGGGCATGTCGGCCCCACAAGATCCAAGAATGAAGAGGTGGTGTGACCTCATGGCTCGGCATGTGACCAACCCCATCGTCAAGTATAATGAAGTGTTCTTTGATTGGTTGAGACCTCAGCTACTGATGATAGATGATTATGTGTATGTCGTTTTGGACTTTAGAGGTGATCCAGACTTGGTTCTGCCTGAAGGTTCTCAGTGGGGGAACTTAGGTAAGAAGCACATTTTGTTTTTATAATGTTTTTGTGAATTTTGAAATATGAAATGTTTTTATAATGTTTTTGTGAATTTTGAAATATGAAATGTTTTTTTATGTTTTTAATCCGATGACTAATCAAAAATCCTTTGGCAACGTCGATGTAGGACTGCACCAGCCTCCAAGTACATCCCCCATATAGAGACGAGGGGAGGTAGTCGAGGTAGCAGGATTGGTTGCGGTTGATTACGAGGCGATCGAGCAAAACCTGGAGGGGTTGACAACGGATGTCTCGGATATCTCTATCGATGAGATCCCGAGACGTTATCAGTGCCATACTATGGGTGTATCTGTTCTCTTAGTCGACTACTCTGTAGGGTAGCACGGGCAGTAGTGTGTTATCGTGAGCAACATCCTTGATGCTATTTTGTATATGAATCCATGTGCTTCACATTTTGATATTTTGGTCTTCGAACAAAAACACTTTTTGTAAAAACTTTTATCGTTATATACATGAGGCTTCTACCGACTTACTTGCTTTATATACAAAATGTGATTGGATTTATAAATATCTCAAATGTCTGTCTAACACATAATTAGCTAATGTGTCTGTTAATGTATTTAGACATCTAGGAATGTGTTGATATTCAATGTAATCAAAATGACGTTCCAAGAGGCGAATTCGTAAATATACCCTTAATAAAGTAGGACTTTGGATAGCATAGACATTACTTAATTGTAGTACTACTAACTGTGAATCAAGTCATAGAACAAGATGACGGATTCCAAGTGAAATGGCGCTAGTCAATAATTCGATGACTGCATTGTTTTCCGCGATATTGTTAGTTGCATGACCGAGGCAAACACCGTGTAGACTGATTAATTCATTCATAGGTGCATAGATTTCCCAAGAAATAGATGCTAAGTTCTGAGTACTACGACTAGCGTCATCGGCGAAGCCAATGTAGGGTAGCGAAGACACCAACATCTAGAAACCAAGCACAACGCAAGGTAAGAAGTTGGGGGTCGAAACCAAATAACGAAAAAGTACACGAAAAGTAGCACACAAGAGTATGATACAAAAAAAATACAAGCACTCATGCAAAGACAATCTAAGCATAGTACTTCTTCAATTAAAACCCATTTTTGGGTTCACTCAAAGGAATGCCATCATAATCCACTAACTCATAAGCTCCCTTCTCCAACACTCGTTTGACAATATAAGGGCCTCGCCACATAGCCTTGAATTTTTCAGCCCCTAGTACATCACGATCTTGTTCGTAGAGGAGAACTAGATCACCTTCAGAGAAAACACATGGCTTGACATGCTTGTCGTATTGGGCTTTGACACGTTTTTTTTAGCTTCAATAACCAGGGTGGCATCACGACGGGTTTCATCTAATTGCATTAGGTACAAAAGATGTTCCTCTTTAGCAGAGGTGTTTGGAAGAAGTTCAACGGCTAGTTTCAAAGATGGTATCTCACATTCAATCGATAGAACAACTTCGATACCATAAACTAATTAGAAAGGTGTGAACCCAGTGGAAGACTTGACGGATGTCCAGTAGGCCTGCAATGTTGAAAACAACATCGTGTGCCAACTTGTATTCTGAATTCCTATCATCTGTCGAAGCATAGTAATGAGAACTTTGTTTATTGCTTCAACCTAGCCATTGGCCTGTGGGTAATAGGGGGTTGAGTTTTCATGCTGAAGACCCATCTTTTCAGTAAGCTCGGACATCATGAAATTTTGAAAATGGCTATCGTGATCAGTAATGATAGCTTGGGGGACACCAAACTGAGTAATGATATGATTGAATATGAACAATGTTGCAGTTTTCCTGGTGTTATCAAATGTAGGCATCGCCTCGGTCCATTTAGTGAAGTAATCCAAAACTACGATGATGTATTCATGCCCCCCAGTCATGTGAGGGTTACATGTCATAAAGTCAATGCCCCATTTTGGGGAGGGACCAACGAAAACTACAGGGTGTAAAGGAGTGGGATGAGATCTTATCTTGTTATTATACGTTTGACAAGCATGACATTTATGGACAGCAATGATACAGTATTTAAACAAAGAAGGCCAGAAGTATCCTGCTCGTAAGATCTTTTGGGTAGTGGCATACCTAGACATATGACTGCCACATACTCCAGAGTGACATTCATTCAAAGCTTTCAGCCTCATCGTAGGTGAGACATCGTCGAAAAATTGGGTCAACACCATGGTGATAAAGAGTGTCACCGAGAATTATGTATTGACAGGCTTGATACTGTATACGACGACGGTCCATACTAGAAAGGTTAGGCCAAAAAGTTTGAGTCTGGAGATAAATGATAATATATCCGTACCAAACGTCATCAGAACTAATCATAAAAAGGGATTCATCAGGTAAGAAATCCTCTACCACATTTGTTGTATTAGTCGAGGGAATATCACATATCAATTCGACAAATACCAAAGATTTCTTAGACTTAGCGCGTTCAAACTCTAAGTCGAAATCTTGGACAATCACTATCCATTTGGAGTATTTTCCCCCTAGCAATTGGCGTGTAAGGATATGTTGCATAGGGTTGCAATCGGAAATAACAGTAGTCTTACGTAATAAGATATAATGACGAAAATGTTGGACGGCTTGAACAGTTTCCAAGGCCAGTTTCTTCGGTGGTGGTGAGACTCTAACTCAAATAGTAAATTACAGGTTCGTCATGCGAATCGTCTTCTTGGACTAAAACCATTGCAATGGTAGAGTCCGAAGCTGCGAGGTAGAGGAAATAGTCTTGACTATAATCGGGTGGGAAAAATAGTGGTGTACGGGTTAAGGAAAGTTTTAAAGGTTCAAAGGCTTTATTGGTGGTATCGTCCCATACAAACTCATAACATTTCTTCAACAGTCGAGTAAAACCCTGTGTTAACTCGACATAGATTGGAATGAATCGACGCAAAAAGTTTCCCTTCCCTTGCAAACTTTGAAGTTGGCGTAGTGTGGAAGGAGGAGGTAGATTAAGGATAGCCTCAACCTTCAAAGGGTCTACCCTAATTCCATGAAGCGACACAATAAAACCCAAAATTTGGTCGGACTCCACACAAAAAACACATTTGTGTGGGTTCAAACGTATACGATAGTAACGACAACGAAGGAAAATGGCTCGAAGATGGGTCGGGTGATCTTCGCGATGCATGGAATGCGTTGGTAGATCATCGAGATACAGTTGTACGATGTGCTTGATATCGTGAAAATCATAAGACATGGCGCGTTAAAAATTCGCACCAACGTTCTTTAAACCGAAAGATAGTTTCCGATAGGCAAAAGTACCCCAAGGACAAATGAAAGTAGTCTTGTGTTGATCCGCGTGCAAAATATTAATCTGCTTATAGCCAAAGAAACCATCCATTAAGGAGAAGATTTCTCTCGCGGTGTAATCGCCAACGATTTGGTCAATGAAGGGGGTTGGATAATTGTCCTTAGGAAAAACTTTATTGATATCCCTATAATCTACACATACACGGATCATGCCTTGTTTCTTATTGGCTGGAACTAGATTGGAGACCCAATCAGTTAAATCCATAGGATAGATAAATCCAGCCTTAAGAAGTATTTCAACTTCGAGCTTGATAGCAACGAATTTACGAGGGTGGACTGGGAGAAGTATCTATCGGACAAGTTTAGCATCCGAGTAGGTCTTAATTTCATGCACAACGATATCGGGGTCAATAACTGGCATCTCTTCGTAGCTCCAAGCGAAAACGTCACAGAATTCTTGAAAAATGGCTTTATAAGTGACAACCTCATCAACAGAACATGAGGCTCAGATGTGAACATTTTCGACGACTCCAGGTTTAATGGGTATTTCAAGAGGAACGGTGGGTGAGATATTACTCAGGTGGGATGACTCAGGAACAGAGGAAATGACAACAGCGGTCGACGGAGTCAAAATCCGTTGGTAACTCTCTATGGTGTGTTGTTCTAGGAAGAGAATGGAACGATGATGTCCATCGTCCCATGGGGTGTATTCCATGGACATGACTAACATTATCATCTCGTCGGTAGGAAAAATCACATGAAACGGATCGGGAGATGAATCACTGAGAGAGGGTGTAGAAGAGGTTTATCTTGCCCATGAGCCTTATGACTTGTTTCTTGTACCTTGGCAACTTGTCCTTGGCTAAGTATGATATTATGCCAGCTTGTCGTTCCTTTCTTATGATATGAAGAGTAGGAGAGTAGGTATGAGATGACGAGATCTTTAGAACAGATACAAGTGAGTGACACACGAATATTTTGATTGCATGGAAGGCCCCCAAATCAGATATTGATGTAGCATGGATAGACAATTGTTGCCGATTAAATGGCTTGATAAGTGGATTCAACTGGAATTAAGGGCATTTGTTCACCATAGCGAAGATAATCACTAGGATCAGGTACTATCCACAGGTCATGAGACACGGGGGATTCGCGGACAGAGGTGGAAATCATGTTGATTGAGGTGACAAAAGGAAGTGGAACATCAGGTGGTGGTATTGGGAAGGTGCCCATCAAAGTTGAATCTTTCAGAAGACCCACATCGAAATTCTCATACCCAAGAGGTGTCTTCGAGATAAAGGATACGTTGCTAGTACGAGAATCGAATTGAAAAAGGCCAATTGGTCAACTGTAACGACTTTTCTTTGATGTGAGAAATGTAACACATGGAAAAGGGTAGACACAACGGCACACATGGAATCAATCCAGTTACGTCCAAGTAAGAGTTTATAGTCAAGAGGCGCATCAAAGCCCTCGACCTCAACGTTGACCAATTTTCCTTCCAACGTAATAGATAACGAGGGAAGAACATCGTAGGGTTTAAAACCATAACCATTGAAAGCCTTAAGTGTATTGTGTGATTCGGTGAGAGGAGGAGAGCCAGTGGTTTTCCAACAAGTAATTGACATAACGCACGTCAAGGCACCCTCATCAATAACTGTTCTACAAGTATTCTTGTTCTCGACAAAAACATGAATCTGAAACGCTAATTGAAGAGGTAGCCTTGGAATGTGGTCTTCTAGTTCAAATATTATCAAATTTGTATCCGTGAGATCAATTCCACCAATGGACTTTAACAGTTCCTTCCGTTGAGCAGGACAACTTTGAAGGACTTCGAGAGCTGACATCACAGAGGGTGCTTGCGCAAGGTCTTATACAATGTTTTAGTTTTGGGCAGCACACGAATGAGGGTTGAAGGCAGAGTTCCGAACAACGCCTTTTGGAGGAGGGCGAATAATTGTATTGGGACCCGATCGTTCGAGATGAAGAGGATCGTTGGGAGGTGAAGTTGAGGGAGGCAGTTGAACCAACGAAGGTGGGAAATCGTCAACTTTCTCCTTTGAAGAAGAATAATCTTTGGCCCGAGTGGTGATTGCAACGTCGTTCTTGGTAGAATCACCAATACACATAAGGACATACAAAGTGGTGGAAGGAGAGGGTTGGTCATGAATGACCAATTGGGCCTGCTGTTGAGAAGGGTAAGGTTGTGACAAAACGACAGGTGTGGGAGGCTTCCCAGTTCCTTAAAGGAACTTAGTGACCTCAACGCATCTTGGACAATCTTTCATGTAGTGATCATCACCACAAATAAGGCAAGGATATTGAGGTTTACGCTTATCCTTATCATCAACAGACTGTGTCTTGGGTTTTTCGGATTTTGGATTAGTATTTTTATCCTCCTTGTTCTTACCCTTTCCTTTTTTAGATTTGTTTTTTCCGACAGGGGTAGATTGAACTGAATTAACCTCAGAAGTTTTGTCGGTGGAAGGAGTAGGAGTCGGAGCACTGTGAACATTAGAAACAGTAGATTTGGGATTGGTGTGAGTGGTCGACGTGGATTTAGCGTCAGCGTGGAAGGTGTCAATCACACCATCAGCAACATGAGAAGTTGTTGGGGTTTCTGAGATAGTTGTGGTTGAAGGGTGAGGAGCATCAGGGATCAAGTCGTAAAGAGTGCTCATTTGTGAATAAACGAGATCTAGGTACTGAGCGCGACTAATCGCCTGCTCTTCAATGAAAACCTCACCCATGGCAATATCACGGGTGATTTTACTGATGAATGATTTGGTGAACCATTCATCCAATAATTGATCAGGAAGGTTGATTTTGATCAAGCATCTCCTCTGTCTCCACTCATGAATGTTATCGAAAATGTGAGTGGCAAAAGATTGCTAAAGGAACTCAAAATCTCGGTTCCTGTCTCATAGCAGATTGGCAGTTGGTAATGTGTGAGAAAAGACATGGTGAGGGTGTTGAAGTCGTTAAAGAAACCTTGCGGTAATTCTATGTACCACTTTGCGGCCAAACCTGTGAGAGTTCGTTGGAAGAGTCGTAACTGAATGGAGTCATCCATCAAAGAGTTGAACGAACACCAAAGGTGAAAGGTCATAACATGATTGTTTAGGTCTTCTCTCGGTCGACCGTCAAACTTGGGAATGTTGGATGGTAATTTGGCTGGTATAACGGGCCAATGGGGAGAATGTAAGATAGGATCATTCAAGATTCTAGACAGGTCAGGTAAATCCAAAGTGGCTAGAAAAGGAAACAGTCTATTCACGTGAGGATACTGGTGACTTTGGGGAGGAAGTCGCATTGGTATACCAGTAGGACCGTAAGCAGTTTGCATGTAAGTGGAGAGTCTTGACAGATTCTGTCGTGGAGGATTTGGAGGCATATAGCCCATCAGGTTGGGTTGATTAGAGATGTTCCCTTGAAAAGGGACACTAGAGTGAACGTTCTAACCCCAAGTAGGATTCAAAGAACCGGGATACAGCTGGACAAAGTGAGGGGGTACAAAAGAGTTGACTTGAGGTTATTTCCCCCCAGATGATTGTGGATTTCTTTGGGAAAGAAGGTTCCAAAGTTGGGCTAGTGATCCTGGTGTATTATGTCCATACAGTGGGTTATAGAGTCCAACCTGAGGTTGTCCTCCAAGTGGATGTTTCCCCCCAACGTGTGGTGATTCCCCAGTTTGAGGTTGACCCCCAATGTGAGATTTCCCTCTAATAGGAATCTGGTAGCCAGAAGTGAACGAATGATGGGTTCTTCCAATTGGATTGGAGCCACTAGGGCCAGATCCCCCAAGAAAAGGTGGATAAGACCCTTCAGAGAGGACCTGGGAGGGTGTAGGAACAAAATCGGTAGCAGAATTGTACCCAGGTGGAACAAAAAGTCCAGAAACTCCGGATGGAAACTGGGTAAGGACGGCGATGGAAGGATTCAAAGCATGATACCCAGGAGGAAGTGACGGGATAGATCTAGACGAGAGTGGTGTGCCAATGGGAGCTTGGTTAACCACCACATTCCCGATAGGAATAGTCGTAGCGTGTGGGACCATAGTAGAATGGACCATCTGGAGAGAAAAAGTTGATCTAGGACCAACTGACCGTGTGTCTGGAACGACGGTGATATTGCTAGTTATACCAGCAAAATGGTCTAAAGGTATTGTGTAGGAAACAGACGTTTTGGGCAGTTGCGATACAACATGTGAATCAGGACCTACCCCCAAGTTGTTGTAAAGGTCCCACACCGTGCGAAGTGGGTTTCTAAATATGTCACTACAAAAAAGGGGATTCTCGACTCCAGGGCCTGTATGGGGTCCGATTGGTATTCCAGAAGTGTCAACAACAAGTTCTCCTGATGAATTCATTCAGAGAATACGTCTCTCATATACAGGAGGAATTTGGAAAGCCTCTAGAGAATCGGAAATAATTCGTAAATTTTCTAAAGAGTCGAAACTTTCCACTCGTGAGGTTACAGTGTCTTGGACCGCTCTCTGCTCGAGAGATCCCTCCGGTGAATTACGAGGCAAAGGGAGATAACCTTTTGGATCTTTTGGGGGTAGCCCTTGCATCCTACGTGAACGGTGTGGAGGGTCGATGTTGGCGGAACCAAATATTTTACGGAAAAAAGCTATGGTCAACTATGGAAACAAACAGTGCTCGCTAATAAAATCTAGAAATCAAACCAAGCAAACAAACCTTCTTATTTCGAAATCACGAGTTGGTGATGAAATCCAACGTTGCGAAGTCAAGACAAGAAAGGGATAGGATAGAGTGGGTGGAAAATTTACGTTGACGACCTAATTAACAGATTTACACCCTGGTGCAAGCTCCCACACATAATCGTGGGTATACCCTCCAAGGAGCCCGAGTGAGTCTGGCCAACGTCGATTCCAGGTATCGCGAAGACTTGCCCCTTCACAGTCACCTCGTGTAAGACCCTAAAGAGATAGACTACTAAGGTTACCAAGAACAACACTGATGCCTGGGGAAACAGTCGACAGTCCAATCCACACGCAAGGGCAGGATATCTAGCGCGAAATCAACTCAAAAGGCTTCCACTCATAATTGTGGGTATACCTTCAAGTGACCCCTGTAATACGTGCAATCTTTACACCAAGACTAACAAAGTAGGGTGAGTAACTCTGTCAGCCTTAATGCGACCTCAGGTCCGACCCTTGTGTGAGAAGGGCTTCCCAGGACAAAATGTTGCCAGTGGATTTGAACACTCCCTGTCACAAGATGCTACAGTGTGTTTTATGTTTTGGAGAGTGTGCCTCACAACCTATTCCAAAGCGCTAGCCTAGCTAATGTTGGTGTAAAAGAGTTTCTAGAAAACAAAAGTTACTAATAAATTTTAAAATTACGTAGTATTTTATAGGTTGTTGTTTACGCAAGAGGGAGATGGAGATGAAACTGATGTTGTATGAGACCTTCACCCAATAATATGCAAAAATAGATGAATGATGTAATATTTCAATTCAATGAACTCTAATTACAGTAGGGAGGAAGTAGTTTTTCGAAAACACGAAAGCTACGAAATGTAATTTCTTTTTCTTGAATGAACACGATTTCAAATAATCACAAGCAATGAAATTTCTCAATTTGTTCTCTTGTAAAAAAAAAATTGAATGCAAATTTTTTTCTGATGAATAACTACTTTAAAAGAATAAATGACTTTAATTCTTCCTTTCCAAAACCAAGTCAGGGATATAATGAAGAAAGGAAAAGTAATCAAAGAAAATATATACACTCAACAAATACCCAAATCAAAATTTCAATGAAGATAAAAATGAAGATGACAAGAAAGTGTTTTGCTAAATGAAAACGAAAATTATTTTCCAATCAACAAGCAATCCAGAAAATGTAAAACAATCCAAAACTTTAAATCAAATCAAAAACTTTTATCAATCAAGCACTCAGATTTAAATCCAAAGATTATGTCCTTGTTGACAAAAAGAAAGAAGTAAAAACTTGTAAAATAATGAAGAAGGGTTTTCAATCCCTGAAAACCAATCAACAAGTCCTAAACTCAGAAAACAGTTAGATACTGGTACCAAAAGTTCTTCCCAGGTGATCAAAGAAAAACTGGGTGACAGAAGACAAAAAGACCTAATCCAATAAATTCTACAGGAAACGTTGCAACCCCGCAGTAAGGTACAGTGCAACGATTTGAGGTTTCTATAGACTAGCTATGCGATATGATGCGGAGATTCTACACTGGTCTAAACATGTAGGGTGTGGCGATCCAAGGACGTCGCAGGATACATATGGGATGCATTGCGGTTATCTATGTAAACAAAGAAAAAATGGAAAAAGGACAAAGAGTCTAAATGAACTTTCAGATCCAGAGAGTTTGGATGGATCCCCCACAAACTCAGAGACTCGATTAAAATGAAAGGAAGTAGGCTAAAGTCAAGTGGACAACAAAAAACCAAAAACAAGTCGTATCCCCAATATGGTCACCAATTTTTTTATTAGATAAATCGGTAAATGCAGACATAGACTGATCTCCCTAGATCCACCTAGATCTAGAACAAAACAAGACAAGACATGTCGTTTTCCCTAAGTTTTAATCATTGAATTTACTATCAAACAAGAGATGAATGACATACCTTTGAATATTGCTTACTTATGTCTTTGTTGTCCCTGCTATGCTCTAGTGCTCTTGTGATATTGGATCTGTAATGAAACACAAACCAACCAAAGTGAAAGCAACAATAGTATATTCAATGAAAACTTACACATGTGATCAAGGAGTCATGTAATAAAATGAGAATGATTTTATGGGAAAGAAACATGCCACTGTATTATATTAAGTAAAAGTGGAAGATACAACCAAACAACCTTGATGTTGCAAGGTTCCCTTTCAGTAGCCCTTTGCTCCAACGCACACACTTGCTCTGAACTTGTATGAAGAATATCCACAATAACTTGATGGACCAATAAAGACCTCAAGCATCAATTGAAATAGAATCCCTCACACAATCCTCAACCTATTCCTTCATTAATTCCTTGCTTACTTGTTTGTTGAACCTTTTCCATGAGAAACCCATTCTTATATAGGAGAAAGAGAGATGGTTAAAGAGATTAGGATGATCCCACCAAATTAGATAAGCGAGTAGGATCCCAACCATACAAGTGCCACCTCACATTCTAGAAGGTTCCCTTCTAGAACCTTTGTGAACTTTGACCTTTTCTCAATCTTTCAAAACTGATGCACCCTGGCTATAGGACAGCCTGTGGAAACGTCGCAAGGCAGTTTCATGATAGACTGCGGCGATCAGGCATCATCGCATTGTATCTTATGCTTGGCCTGCAACGTCCTTTTTTCACAAGGTTTTGAAGAAAAGGAAGCCAATCACTTTTCTCATGAAGAAAGGTTCTTTTGGGAGCTTGAACACATGTTATAGAAACATCACCAGGGTGACTAAAATAATGTGTAACAGGTGTGCACTTCATCCGTACATGCACTTGCTGAAATTTCCAAATAACAAGTGAGAGAGAGTGTGTAATCCTCAATGGGGATTCACCTCTATTTATACAAGACTAGACACAACAATAGGTGAGTCTTTTGGCACAATAGCGTCGACCTCAATAACTCAGTAATATAATTAATCATTAACCAAATATTAATTATCTTTCACATATGGTAAGGCCGACTTGTACCATTTACATCACAATTAGGGTTACAAGTAAATCTTACTCTCAGACAATATAGCAAGGGATCCACACATTCACTAGTGCTCAACCACTAGGGACACATCCACAGATCTCTATCACCTAAGTCCATAGGAGAATCATCTAGAGTACCATCTCAATCCGACTCAACTGAGTCTACAAGAGTACAAGGTAGGAGACCATCTCAAGCTGAATCAACTTAGTCCAAAGGAGTACAAAGCAAGAGACCTCACGTCATCACAACTCAGTCCAGAGTCTAATGCACACCCATCACATGGGCACACCCAACACTTGGGCTCTCACTCACAAATGTCTCAACTCACTCTAGAGGAGAATGATCTGGAGGATGTCTCATGAAGCTTCAATCATCAACACTCCCTCTCAGTTAGGGAGACATTCTCCACCAGGCCAAGTCTCTCACAGAAGTACTCGAACTTCGTCCTGACAAGCGGTTTGGTGAAGACATCTGCAATCTACTCATGTGTAGAAATTTATTGCACGTGTACAACTTTTCTCTGCACCATATCTCTGATATAATGGTATTTGATCTCAATGTGTTTTGTTTTATCGTGAAACACATGATTCTATGAGAGCTTCACACAGCTCTGGTTATCGCAATGAATAATAGTGGAATCCATCTCATGACCAAATAAATCTGCAAGAATCTTGTGAAGCCACACTACTTCGCGCACTGCCACACATAACGCTATGTACTATGCTTCTGCGGTACTCAAAGCCATAAAGCTTTGTTTCTTATTACACTAGGAAACCATGGCAGACCCCAAGGTAAAACAACAATTGGATGTGCTCTTCCAGTCCACTGCACTACCTGCTCAATCTGCATCGGCATATCCCTGCAATCTCATGTCTACATCGGAGGCATATCTCAGGCCATATCCAATTGTGCCTCATAGATATCTCAATACATGCTTCGCTGTTATCCAGTGAGTCTGTCTCAGTTGACTCATAAACCGACTGAGTATGTTCACTGCATATCATATATCAAGTCTGGTTTTAACCAGACACATCAATGATCCAATTAGTTGTCGGTAAAGGTGTGGATCAATCTCACCTAAATCGGTAGAAGCCTCGTTCATTTTCTTCAGATCCATCACCATAGGTGTAGGCATGGATTTGCAGTCTGTCATTCCGAATTTCTTCAATATCTCCAGCGTATATTTTCCTTGACTCTAGAAAATATCATCATTCCTCTGCCATACTTCTAGTCCCAAGAAGTAGTGCATCATACCTAGATCCTTCATCTCGAATTCAGAACTCAATTCACGCTTGCATTCAACAATAAGAATTTATGAACAGGTGAGGAATAAATCATCAACATACAGGACCAAAATCAAGCACTTTTCTCCAACAATATGATAGTATAGGTTTGGATCAACAACACTCTTATTGAAGCCCAAACTCATTAGGAATCCATCCATCTTCTCGTACCAAGCATGAGGTGCCTGCTTTAGTCCATACAAGGCTTTCTTCAACCTGCATACATGAGACTTCTTCTCATGCATCACGAATCCTTTTGGCTGCTCGATGTAAACTTCTTCCTCAATCTCACCATTGAGAAAGGTTGTCTTTACATCCATCTGATGTAGTTTCCAACCCATGGATGCAGGTAGGGAAATGATCATACGGATGGACGTGTATCGGGATACAAGAGCAAATTTCTCCTCATAATCAATTCCCTCCACCTGAGAGAATCCTCTGGCCACAAATCTCTCTTTGTACTTCTCGACAATTCCATCAACTGCATGTTTGATCTTATAGATCCACTTGGAATTCACTACAGACTTCCCTTATGGTCTTAGAACAATATCCCACACATCATTCTTCATGATGGACTGATACTCTTTTATCATGGCATCTTGCCAAACCTGTTGACCTACTGCTTCTCCATGACAAGAAGGCTCAGTATCAATGATGTGGCTCATGGCTAAGACATAGCTCAAAAATCATTGTGGTCTCTTGCTCTCTCGGAATGTGCCTCGAGGAGTTGCATGTCCCTATTCCTCCTGCAGAGTTTGTCGAGCCTAGGCAAGCCTCTTATGGCCTACTGCAATGTCTCTAGGAACATCAACTGGAGCTACGGGATCAACTGGATCAATGATTGTCTCCCTTTGAACTGTTGAAGGCGGAGAAGGTATTGTCTCGTTGTCAATCTCCATATAAGATTCTCTGGATCTTCGAAAGGTTATCTCTTCCTCAAAGATGACATCTCTACTCACCTCAATTTGTCTCTGACTAGGGATGTAGATCTGATATGCCTTCGAAGATTCATTGTACCCCACAAATGTACCCTTTCTGCCTGAAGGGTCTAGCTTGGTTTTCTTTTCCTTGCGTACATGAAAGTATAGTGGACACCCAAATATCCTGAAGTGTCCAACCTCAGGCTTCACTCCAATGAAAGCTTCTTCGAGAGTCATGTTCTTCAAAATCTGATGAGGACTCATGTTCTAAACATACATTGTTGTCATGGATGCTTCTGCTCACATAATCATAGGTAGATTCTGATCATGTATCATTTCTCTGGTTGCCTCAATGATGGTTATGTTCTTCCTCTCTGCAACCCCATTTTGTTGAGGTTTATAAAGGAACGATGTACTCCCTCTTGATCCCTTCCTCAATACATAAATCACTGAAATCCCTAGAGGTGTACTCTCCTCCATTATTTGATCTCATCACCTTGATCCTTCTCCTGATCAAGCCTATCTTCCACCAAAGTTTTGTTTCTCGTGGTTTGCATATTCTTCCACAAACCCTTAGCAGCTAGGCTAGGAAATCTAACGGCTAGGCTAGGCTAGCGACCTTAGGTTTTGTTGGACTTATGACTGCCAACAATAAGCCTTTAGAGGGTCACAGGAACATTGGTGAGCTGTAGAAACCCTAGAACCGAAATTTCTGTAGAAAATTGTGAAACCCTAGAAACCATAGGGCCAAAAATCCAAAATTTGTGAAAATGCAATCTGAGAGTCTCTGGAGATGTGTTGAAGGAGGTCGTACACTCCTATGCCAAAATTAGCCCCAATGTTTCAGTGGAGGGTGCTAAAACAAGAAAAAATGAGAGGGTCATACCTTTTTCTAAAACCCTAGAAGGTCTTACTTCTACAACTAGGAGGTGACGGTTGACTTGAAACTTGTGCAATGGCTCTTCAAGAACTCTACTCTGATACCATGTTGAATTTTATCCATGTGTTGGGATCAAGCATGAGGTTTATTTGATTTAGCATGTACTTGAACCATAAAAAAATGCAGCAACACCATATACAAGTGCTGCAATAACCAAGATCACAAGAAGAATAACCATGCATAAGAACACAAGAAGTATCATGGGAAAACCCTTCTCAAACAAGGGGAAAAACCCAACAATCTTTTGCTATATTCTCGAGAGAAGATCCCCCACACCATAGACCTAGCACATAAGAGGGTGCTTACCAAAACCTAGAACCTAGCGCCCAAGAGAGGTGCACACTTCAGCCGTACATGCACTTGCTGAAATTTCCAAATGACAAGTGAGAGAGTGTGTGTAGTCCTCAATGGGGATTCACCTCTATTTATACAAGACTAAACACAACAATAGGTGTGTCTTTTGGGACAATAGGGCCGACCTCAATAACCCAGTAATATAATTAATCATTAACCAAATATTAATTATCTTTCACATATGGTGGGGCCGAATTGTACCCTTTACATCACAATTAGGGTTACAAGTAAATATTACTCTCAGACAATATAGCAAGAGATCCGCACATCCACTAGTGCTCAACCACTAGGGACATGTCCACCTGTGCTCAACCACAGGGACGTCATAATCAACAGATCTCTATCACCTGAGTCCACAGGAGAATCATCTGGAGTACCATCTCAAGCAGACTCAATTGAGTCCATAGGAGTACAAGGAAGGAGACCATCTCAAGCTGACTCAACTCAGTCCAGAGGAGTACAAAGCAAGAGACCTCACGTCATCACAACTCAGTCCAGAGTCTGACGCACACCCATCACATGGGCACACCCAACACTTGGGCTCTCACTCACAGATGTCTCAACTCACTCTAGAGGAGAACGATCTGGAGGATGTCTCATGAAGCTGCAATCATCAACACTCCCTCTCAGTTAGGGAGGCATTCTCCACCAGGCCAAGTCTCTCACAGAAGTACTCGAACTTCGTCCTGGCATGCGGTTTGGTGAAGACATCTACAATCTGCTTATGTGTAGAAAGGTACTGCACATGTATTACTTTCCTATGCACCATATCTCTGATATAATGGTATTTGATCTCAATGTGTTTTGATTTATCGTGAAACACATGATTCTCTGAGAGCTTCACAGAGCTCTGGTTATTGCAATGAATAATAGTGGAATCCATCTCATGAACAAATAAATCTGCAAGAAACTTGTGAAGCCACACTGCTTCGCGGACTGCCACACATAACGCTATGTACTCTGCTTTTGTGGTACTCAAAGCCATAGAGATTTGTTTCCTACTGCACCAAGAAACCAGGGCAGACCCCAAGGTAAAACAACAACCGGATGTGCTCTTCCGGTCCACTGCGCTCCCTGCCCAATCTGCATCAATATATCCCTGCAATCTCATGTCTACACCGGAGGCATATCTCAAGCCATATCCAACTATGCCTCGTAGATATCTCAATACATCCTTCGTTGTTATCCAGTGAGTCTGTCTCGGCTCACTCATAAACTGACTAAGTACGTTCACTGCAGATAATATATCAGGTATGGTGTTAACCAGATACATCATTGATCTAATCAGTTGTCGGTAAAGGTGTGGATCAATCTCGCATGAATCAGTAGAAGCCTCATTCATTTTATTCAAATCCATCACCATCGGTGTAGGCATGGATTTGCAGTCTATCATACCGAATTTCTTCAATATCTCCACTGTATATTTTCCTTGACTCATGAAAATCTCATCATTCCTCTGCCATACTTTTAGTCCCAAGAAGTAGTGCATCATACCCAGATCCTTCATCTCAAATTCAGAAGTCAATGCACGCTTGCATTCAACAATAAGACTTTATGAATCGGTGAGGAATAAATCATCAACATACAGGACCAAAATCAGGCACTCGTCTCCAACAATATGATAGCATAGGTTTGGATCAGCAACATTCTTGCTGAAGCCCAAACTCATCAGGAATCCATCCATCTTCTCATACCAAGCACAAGGTGCCTGCTTTAGTCCATACAAGGCTTTCTTCAACTTGCATACATGAGACTTCTGCTCATGTAGCACGAATCCTTCTAGTTTCTCGATGTAAACTTCTTCCTCAATCTCACCATTGAGAAAGATTGTCTTTACATCCATCTGATGTAATTTTCAACCCATGGATGCAACTAGGGAAATGATCGTACAGATGGAAGTGTATTGAGATACAGGAGCAAATGTCTCCTCATATTCAATTCCCTCCACCTGAGAGAATCCTCTGGCCACAAATATCGCTTTGTACTTCTCGACACTTCCATCAGCTGCATGTTTGATCTTATAGATCCACTTGGAAGTCACTATAGACTTCCCTTCTGGTCTCAAAACAATATCCCACACATCATTCTTCATGAGGTACTGATACTCTTCTGTCATGGCATCTTTCCAAACTTGTTGACCTGCTTCTCCATGACAAGAAGGCTCAATATCAATGATGTGGCTCATGGCTGAGACATAGCTCGAAAATATCTATGGTCTCTTGCTCTCTTGGAATGTGCCTTGAGGAGTTGCATGTACCTCTACCTCCTGTAGAGTCTGTCGAGCCCAGGCAAGCCTCTTATGGCCTACTACAACGTCTCTAGGAACATCAACTGGAGCTATGGGATAAACTGGATCAATGATTGTCTCCCTCTGAACTGCTAAAGGCGGAGAAGGTACTATCTCGTTGTCAATCTCCATCTGAGATTCTCTGGATCTTCGAAAGGCTATCTCTTCCTCAAAGATGACATCTTTGCTAACCTCAATTTGTCTCTGACCAGGGATATAGATCCAGTATTCCTTCGAAGATTCATTGTATCCCACAAATGTACCCTTTCTGCCTAAAGAGTCTAGCTTGGCTCTCTTTTCCTTGCATACATGAAAGTATAGTGGACACCCAAATATCTTGAAGTGTCCAACCTCAGGCTTCACTTCAGTGAAAGCTTATTTGGGAGTCATGTTCTTCAAAATCTGATGAGGACTCATGTTTTGAACATACACTATTGTCATGGATGTTGATGCCCACATAATCATAGGTAGATTCTAATCATGTATCATTGCTTTGGTTGCCTTAATGATGGTTATGTTCTTCCTCTCTGCAACCCCATTTTGTTGAGGGTTATAAGGAATGGTGGACTCCCTCTTGATCCCTGCCTCAATACATAAATCATTGAAATCCATGGAGGTGTACTCTCCTCCATTATCTAATCTCAGCACCTTGATCCTCATCCTGATCAGGTTCTCAACCTGAGCTTTAAAGTCTTGAAATCTTGCAAGGAATCCATCCTTGGTCTTCAAGAAGTAAATCCATGTCTTCCGAGAGTGATCATCGATGAAGAGCACATAGTAAAAATATATGTTCAAGGAAGCAGTAGTCATGGGTCCACATACCTCTGAATGTATCAAGTCCAAGATCCCCTCGGATATGTTGTCACTGCTCAAGAAGGACCCCTTGACATTCTTGCCAAGAGCACAACCTCTGCAAACACCATCATGTTGAACATGTATCTTTGGAAGGCTTGTTACCATCTTCCCTAGAGCGGGAAGAGCTCTATTATGTATATGAGAAAGTCTCCTATGCCATAGCTCGCTCAAGCTGATAGTATCATACACCAGAGCCTGAACTGGACGTACAGTCAATCTGTACAAGTTGTTTTCTTGAACACCAATCACTCGGGCAGAATTCATATGTGAGTTCTTGTGCCATGCAAGAACCTTTCCTTCAGAGAAGGTAACCTTGTAGCCTTTATCCTCTAAGGCAGAAATAGAGAGAAGGTTCCTTTTCATCCCACGTACATATAGTACCTCACTCAATTGAAGGGGTATGTCAGAATCTAGTTGGAATGTAGAAGTTCCAACCCCTTTCACATTATATGTGGCATTGTCTCCAAGTACAACATGTAGACTGGACTCTTTCTCAACAATGTCTGTCAGATGATCTCTATATCTGGTCATGTGCCTGGAGGCACCACTATCAATTAACCAAATATCATTGTCAGTAGGAACCGTAGGTGGGAGTGTTGATATGAAGAAGAAGGCTTCATCTTTTATGTCTTCATTTCTCTGAGGTGGTTCTGGATCAACATCAGCAGTGGAGGCAAGTTGTCTTCCTTTCTTCCTGGTAGGACAATCTCTTGCAATGTCTCCATACTTGTCACATTTGAAACATTGAATCTTTGATTTGTCTCTTCTGTGTTCATGACCTGAAGTTGATGAAGTCTTCTTGTCTTTGAATGCTTTGCTAAAACTTCTTCTATTCATTCTTTCGTTGCCTTTCTTTGTATGGGAAGCAAGAGCATGATTTTCATCGTGAGGGGAGTCTTGCACTCCTCTGGCTATAAGTGTGTTTTCCTCTTGGGTACAGTCTGTCCATAGACGATCAAAATTAGGTAGTTCTACTCTACCAATGATACTTTGAAGAAATGGTTCCCAATGTCTTGAAAGAGCATTGAGAGTAGTCAAGACAAGTTCTATGTCTGATATAGTCTCTCCAATGGCACCCAATTGATATCTGATCTTTGAAATCTTCATGAGAAAGGTAGCAACGGTGTCTGCTTTTGTCATCTTGATATTTTGAAGCTGACCCTTCAATGTAAGAGCTATGAGGGTGTTGTTACTCTCAAACATATTATTCAATGCTTCATACATCTCATAAGTTGTCTTCAGGTTAACAATACGAGGTAGGAGATGATCTCTCACTGAATAGATGATTATCTTCCTTGCTTTGACGTCATCTTCCTTCCATTCTTCCTTCTCTTCATTGATAGTTGTTTCTGGTAGAGTCTTTTGTATAACACTCAATAGGTCATCCTCTTCTAGGGTAATATGTAGTCTTGAATTCCAGGAACTAAAGTTACTTGATCCATCAAGCCTATCTTTCACCAAAGTTTTGTTACTCGTGGTTTACAGAGTCTTCCACAAACCCTTAGCAACTAGGTTAGGAAACCTAACAGCTAGGCTAAGCTAGCAACCTTAGGTTTCGTTGGACTTATGACTGCCAACAATAAGCCTTTAGAGGGTCACAGGAACATTGGTGAGTTGTAAAAACCCTATAACCAAAATGTCTGCAAAAAATTGTGAAACCCTTGAAACCCTAGGGCCAAAAATCCAAAAATTCTGAAAATGCAATCTGAGAGTCTTTGGATATGCGCTGAAGGAGGTCGTACACTCCTATGCCAAAATTAGCCCCAACATTTCAGTTGAGGGTGCTGAAACAAGAAAAAAAAAAGAGGGGGTCGTACCTTTTTTCTGGAAACCCTAGAGGGTCGTACATCTGCAACTGGGAGGTGACGGTTGGCTTGAAACTTGTGCAATGGCTCTTCAAGAACTCTGCTCTGATAACATGTTGAATTTTCTCTGTGTTGGGCTCAAGCATGAGGTTTATTTCATTTAGCATGTACTTGAACCATAAACAAATGCAACAACACCATATACAAGTGTTGAATAACCAAGATCACAAGAAGAATAACCATGCTCAAGAACACAAGTATCTTGGGAAAACCCTTCTCAAACAAGGGGAAAAACCCAACAATCCTTTGCTATATTCTCCAGAGAAGATCCCCCACACCATAGACCTAGCACACAAGAGGGTGCTTACCAAAACCTAAAACCTAGCGCCCAAGAGAGGTGCGCACTTCAGCTGTACATGCACTTGCTGAAATTTCCAAATGACAAGTGAGAGTGTGTGTGTAATCCTCAATGGGGATTCACCTCTATTTATACAAGACTAGACACATCAATAGGTGTGTATTTTGGCACAATAGGGTCGACCTCAATAACTTAGTAATATAACTAATCATTAACCAAATATTAATTATCTTTCACATATGGTGGGGCCGACTTGTACCCTTTACATCACAATTAAGGTTACAAGTAAATCTTACTCTCAGACAATATAGCAAGGGATTCACACGTCCACTAGTGCTCAGCCACTAGGGACACGTCCACCTGTGCTCAGCCACAGGGACGTCAGACTCAACAGATCTCTATCACCTGAGTCCACGGGAGAATCATCTGGAGTACCATCTCAAGCCGACTCAACTGAGTCCACAGGAGTACAAGGTAAGAGACCATCTCAAGCTGACTCAACTCAGTCCAGAGGAGTACAAAACAAGAGACCTCACGTCATCGCAACTCAGTGCAAAGTTTGATGCACACCCATCACATGGGCACACCCAACACTTGGGCTCTCACTCACAGATATCTCAACTCAGTCCAAAGGAGAACAATCTGGAGAATGTCTCATGAAGCTGCAATCATCAACAGAAAGGAACATATACCATGCTAAAATTTAAGAAGATAGGGGCTTCAGAAACTTGGAGAAATTTTTGGATACTGCGTGCATGATTGAGTCGTCCAAAGCGTTGGATATCTCACCAGGCTGATTTGTATGAATACCATTAAGGGATAGGATGAAGATAACGCTGAGCAAGTGATTGGAAAACATAGATTCCAGAGAAAGAACAGGATGAAGTTGCTAACGTTCTTGATGAGAGATTTTGTAAGAGGACGAGGGGAACTGGGTATAAGAAGATTTAAATCGTTAGAAAGATAAAGACAGAGAGAATGCGATATGAAATTCTGAAGCAGAGTTTGGCCAAATCAAGCGGTCATTGACAGGTGATTCATCATCAATCCTTTGAGTATGATGCTCATATTTAATTTACCAAGGGACTTCCTGATTATTGGCGATACCCACAACCAAATATTTATATTTCATTTTAAGATTTTTTATTTATTATTTATTTATTGAGTTTTGAGTTCGTTTACCTCTGTAGTAAGTTTGTTTCTCAGTAATGTTAGATACAACCTTCCTGTGGCGGCCCGGATGTTTCTTCATGACATAACCGTTAAGAGTAAATGTAATCATTGCCAATGAGAAGCTCCAGGAGACGAGTGAAGGATAGTATGTGGATCTGCCAAACGCGTCAAGATTCATTTTTTTTAAATAATTTGTCAAGTAGCAACGTGGATAATCAGGGAACCGTCGGATTCGTTTCATCCAACAGCTGGGTTTTGAGTTCATGGTTTGACGGACATATTGAAGATAACGGATTCGAATCAACCAGAGGATTGTTTCATGTGGACTTTTATTTTACTTTGGGAAAGGAGGGTGTCTGTTTTCAGTGGCAGAATTGCTGAAGGAAGAGGAAAGGATCTCCTGGGCATTCCAGCAGAATTTCTGGGCAGCCAGAATCGCTGGAAGAGGAGGAACGGATTTCTGGGTATTGCAGTAGAATCGCTAGACAGTAGAAGAGAAAGAAAGCCAGAGGAAATCGCATTCCCTGAGTAATTGAGGAAATAGTTGGAAGAGATCAGTCTGTGAACAGGAAATGGCATTACCTCTTGCTGTGTGAGAAAAGGTGTGAAATCATTCATCAAACAACAGGATCATTACATGCTTGACCTCCATACAGAGAACAGAATGCATTAAATTAACAGAGACTCAGAACCCAGTCGGAGTAATAGAATCACTGCATCTATTGGATCTGCTGTGTCTAAATGCAAAGGGAGGTCCTCTATTTATAGCAAACTGGGAGGAGGCCAGCGTTTAAGAAGGGTTGTTGGCAGGTATACCAACTGAGTTTTTAGTGATCCACCTAAGTTAACTTACAACTGTGTATGTACATTGACACCCCCTTAAATGAAATTTAGGGAAGTATAAAGAAGGAGGCTAAATCTCAAAGATGGTTCCCAACTGCAAGGCCATGATAGGTACCCATGTACAAAATGTTCATAACAGTAGTTAAAATAGAGAGGAAGGAGGATTGAGATTACCCCCCCAAAGGACAACTTCCTTCACCCCAAGCGAGGTACAAAGTTGAACATACCAAGTCTCTGTCAAGGGTTTAGTGAAGATGTCAGCAACTTGCAACTCAGTGCAACAATACTGCAAATCAATAATCCTATCATGAATCAACTGTTGGATGTAATGCATGTGGACTTCTATATGCTTGGTGTGTTGATATTTTACTGGCTCCTTGGAAATATGGATAGCACTTTGATTATCACACCAAATTAGAGTAGGCTGCTCCTGTCGAAAACTAAACTTGGACAAAATCTACCAAATCCAAATAGACTCGGTGGCAGCATTAACAACACCTCGGTACTCTGCTTCTGTAGAAGAAAGGCCAATGGCAGCTTGCTTCTTGCTGGACCAAACAACGGGACCACAGCCAAGATGGAAGACATAGCTAGAGGTGGACTTGTGGTCATGGAGATCACCAGCCCAATTGGAGTCAGTATATAACCCACTAAATTCGCATAACCATCGGAAGAATACTGAATGGCATATGTGTGTGTGCCTCTAATGTAGCGAATAATTCTCTTTGTAGCTTTCCAATGAAGCTCATGTGGTTCCTGCATGAGTCGGGAAACCAACCCCACTGCATAGGAGATATCGAGACGATAATAAGTCAAGTACAAGAGGCTGCCAACAAGCTGCCAATACAACATAGCATCAACCAAAGGAGTGGAACACTTGGTTGACAACTTGACTCCTCACAAAAATGGCATGGGTGCAGATTTGCAATCCAACATGTGAAATCTACTTAAGAGATCCAAAGCATACGTGGGCTAAGAGAGACCTATCCCGGATGCTAAGTGAACTTTGATCCAAGAAAGTAGTGAAGGAGCCCTAAGTCTATCATGTCAAATTGTTGATGAAGAGCAAACTTCACATGATCAATCAAAGTAGGTGAACTCCCAATGAGAATGATATCATCCACATAGAGAACGAGAAGAAGTTCATCATCTTGCCGCAAAATATAGACATTTGAATCAGAGTGGTAGTGAGAAAATCCTAAGAGTTCCCATCTTCTCATACCAAGCCTTAGGAGCTTGTTTGAGACCATACAAGGTTTTTTTAAGCTTGCACACAAGTGAAGAGTCCTGGATAAAACCAAGAGGCTACTTTATGTATATCTCTTCTTGTAAATCTCCATGAAGAAAGAAATCTTTGACATCCATCTGGTGTACTATCCACTTATGGGATTCAGCTAGAGAGAGAACAAGGAAAATATAATTTATTTTAGCTAAGGGTGCAAAGGTTTCAGAATAGTCAATGCCCTCAACCTGAGAAAAACCTTTAGCAACCAAACGAGTCTTATACTTGTCTATGGTACCATATGTTGCATACTTGATTCGATATACCCAATTACACTGAACCAATTTTCTACCTTTTGGAAGAGGGACCAAGTCCCAAGTGCTATTTTTCAACAAGGAGTTATACTCATCTTCCATGGTTCTATCCCACTCTACAATATCATGGGCGGGCCTCATGAAAATCCTTTGGATCTGAAGCACTGGCCATAAATGCTTGAGGAGTTCTTTGAAGAGAGGACCTGGTTCTTCTTTGACCCCAATTAGGAAGTGATGGAAGAACTTTATCACGTTGTTTTTCAATAGCACTATCATAGGTAGGAGAAATCAACTCAAAAGAAGGAAAATCATATGAAGATCCAAGATGTTGAGGGGAATGCTCATTAAATCAAACACTCCTATTGATGATCAACTCATGTGTGTCGAGATCAAGTAATCTATACCCTTTAACATCTTTCAGGTAGCCAACAAATATACAAGGCTTACTTTGTATGTCCATTGCCTTGTGTTTTTCTTTGGTGATGTGAGCCCAAGCATTACACCCAAATACTTTGAGATCGCCAACAAAAGGTTTCCATCCACTCCAAATTTCTTTTGGGGTCACCCATCGGACAACTTTGTGAGGTGTGATTTTGAACATAGTTGGCACAATTGATGGCTTTAGCCCAAAACTGTGAGGCAAGACCTCTAAAAGGGATCATGCAATTTGCCATCTCCTTTAAGGTATGGTTCTTCCTTTCAACAACACCATTTTGCTTTGGACAGTATGACACAATATGTTGCAGCTGAATACCTTTAGTGGCACAATAGTCTTCAAATATGTGATTGGCATATTCATTTCCATTATCTGTCCACAAACATTTGATAGACTTTCCAAATCACTTTTCAACTAAGGCTTTGAAAACAAGAAAAGTGTCAAAAGTCTCACTTTTGTTCTTTAAAAAGTAGACTCAAGTGCGTTTGGAGTTGTCATCAATTAATGTAAGCAAAGAGAGGGCTCTTTGAAAAGACAAGGTAGGAAAAGGCCTTGCAGTATCACTATGAATACGTTGAAGAGCTTCAGAAGCTCTCCAAGATTTTCCTTTATCAAAAGTATCTTGAGGATGCTTGCCAAGAATACCGCCAATGCAAACACCATCAACAAAGGAGATAGGTGGAAGATCAGTGACAATATTTCGCTTACTTAGTTGTTGAAGATAGCGATAGTTTAAGTGACCAAATCGCTCATGCCGTAATTTACTTAACTCATTTGAGTCAGCAAGTAATACATTGGTATGGGACTCCAACACAATGAGAAAATGAGTATGAGCGTGCATGATGATCCACTTTCCCTATGGAAACAATTTGAGAGGGATCCTCAATTTCACAAACAACAATAGAATGGGAGTAAACAAGATTGTCTTCCCTAAACTAGAATTTGCAATCTGATAAATTGAGAGAAAATTAGCTGAAAGATTAGGAACATACAAAACATTGTTGATCATGCCATCTATCATCTCGATGGAACCTTGCTCGTGAATAGACACAAGTGAAGAGTTTCCGATAAAAATATGCTCTGTATTGCATGAATTAATGGAAGCAAACAAATTCTTATGTGCAACCATGTGATGGGTTGCTCCAGAATCAAATATCCATTCAGGTGAGGAGAAACTTGCAGTAGCATAGAGAGCTTCAACATTTCCTGTATCATTGTTAGAAGAAGATAGATTGACAACTTAATTGTGTTTCTTCATTTTTGAAGACAAGTCAACCAATTTCTTGAAGCAACGAGATTCTGATTGACCTTCTTTTACGCAAAAGGCACATTTAAGAGGACTTTTCTTGCCTTTAAAAACTTGTTTAGGTGAGTGAATTGAAGAGTTGCACTCCTTTGTACTTTGTGTTTGTTTCCCTTTAGATGCCTTTTTATATTGTATCCTTGAATTTGATGATGATTTAGCTACAAGAGCATGAGACTCATAATTTTTGGAGCCAAGAGCACCCATTTGGATGAGCTTGTCCTACTCACAAGTAAGTCATTAAAAAAAAACATCAAAAGTAGGCATTACAAAAGCTAGACCCAAGGCTTCCCGAGTTGAATAAAATGTGGAAACAAACACTGAATAAGACTCACCTAACTTAGAGAGCACTAACAAAATGAGTTGTTCATCCTTTTTCTTAATATTACAATCTTTTAATTGAAGCCGAAGAGAATTGAACCTAGAAATGAAATCTTGAATAGTATTAAAATTATCAGGATTGAGACTTGTTACCCCTCATACTGCATGAGAGGTAACCTTGTGATTCTCATCACATGCTAAAGATTTCAGCACCAGCACCACTCTCCCAGTGGCATGATGTTCCAGTTCACATTTGATCATGAGCACTTCATATTGGTCTTCCAAAGCTTATATGTTAGAGATTTTGCTGCATGATGACCTTCCTTGCACAGTGTTAGATTTTGTAGCTCAGTTGGTGTCTAAGCTATGCCTATGTGTCCTAGGCTAGCTAATGGACACTTAAATTCACCCAGATCAACTTCTTATATTTTAGCCTAAGTCTAACTTAGGATTGTGACAAATATTTCACCCTTGAGTGGAATGTGGGGCCCAGTGAGAGAGGGCACACCTCATCAAGGTGGTTGAGTGGGTTGTGGGCCCCTTGTCCAAAGGGGGGCACACCACTTAGTGGAGAGTGGGGTCCATCCCAAGAGGGGCACCCCAATCTCAGCCCTTGAGACCCAAGGCTGGGCACACATATCAAGGGGAATGGTGGGTTGCTAGGGAGATAAAAGGAGGTTGAGGGTAAGAGGACAAACACCATTCTCATTTGTGAGGTTGAGCAAGTGAGGAGAAGAGGGAGTTGAGGCATTGTTGGTTGAAGGAGAGGATAAGCAACGCTGAGAGGGGCACTTTGGCTGGGCAGAATCTGCAGTGAAGAGCATAGCCAAAACAATCATATTTCAGCAAAGAAGAGGGCCATCCTACAGGTTGTACAGCAGAGGAAAAAGGCCAAAACAGGCTGTACTTCATTAGCAACAAGAGGGAAAAAATCTGAGGCCAAAAAAGGTCAATTTTCTGAGCAAGAGAGAGTCATATAGGTCGTACTATACAGGGCCGTACAGGTTGTATCTTGCTGGGCCGTACAGGCTGTACCTTGTTGGGTCATTCAACCTCTCCTTAGATGAGTCGTGTTGCTGATTAAAGGCTGGTTTTTATCTGCTGTAATTTCTGAGTATTTTTCTGTTGTATTTCCTCTTTCCTCTGAAGCCAATAAAGCCCATCTTTGTTGGTTTCCTCCACACCGAGGTTTCTAGGGTAACGTCTAGTGTCTTGTGTAATTTATGTGCTTGGTTTTGTGCATGCTTTTGCTGTTTAATTTCTGTTTTATAACTCAACAGTAAATTAATTGCATAATTTCCAGATTTATATCAGCTAGGTAATTTTTGGGTTAACATAAATTATTGGCTTTAGTTACTAGGTTGAGTTATTAGATTTCAACATGGTATCAGAGCGCAACCTCTGAGTACAAGACAACCAAGGTACTTTTTGTGCAGACCAGAAAGGATAAATCAACAAGTGGGATGTGACACCAGAAGGTGTGTGGGTGAAATAGGGCAGTAGACTCAAATGGCAAGTGCAGGTTAAGGGGTTGAGGACAGGCTGGATGGAGCCTCAAATTTCTGTCCTTGGAGGGAGCGTATCAACTTGGTGCTAGAGAAGAATGGGTTGCTAGAAACTGTTGAAGGAAAAGTGGTAGCCCCAACTGATCAAATACAACTAGCAGCCCATACCAAGAAGGATGTCAAGGCCAGGAGGATACTTGTGGATGGTGTTAAAGACCACATCATTCCACATTTGTCTGGCAAGAAGACAACGAAGGACATTTGGGATGCCCTAGTAAATCTATACAATTCTGACAACCAGAGCAGAAAGATATTGCTCAGAGAGAAGCTGAGAGGCATAAAGATGGCCAAGGGAGAGTCAGTGGTCACTTACCTCACAAACTTCACTCAGATTAGAGATGAACTGGTAGCTATAGGAGAGAAGGTGGATGAGACTGAGTTGGTGAGGACAGCCTTGAATGGGTTCACCAAGCAGTGGAAAGTCTTTGTCCGGGGAGTGGCGGCTCGGGAAAACCTTCCGGATTGGGAGAGGTTATGGGATGACTTCACCCAAGAGGAGCTAAGAGTTGATGCCACTCAGGATAGCCAGCCTAAGAGTGAAGAGGAGGAGAATGTGGCTCTTCATGTGAAGAAGAGAAGTGGAGCAGGAGGCTCTAAAGACATAGGCAAAGTGAGATGCTTTGCATGTCACAAGACTTCCCACTATGCCAGCTGGTGTCCCAAGAAGAAGAAGAAGAAGGAGTCGGAGGTAGTAGCCACAACATCTACTGAGATGGATGCATTTGTAGAGAAATTTGAGGATGAATTTTCTCTGGTTGCCTATGTTTCGATCAGTAGTAGATTGATTGAGTTGGAGGACAGTGAGGCTTGGTTCGTGGACAGTGGATCATCTCACCATATGACAGGAATGAGGTCGGTGTTCCTTAGTGTTTCAAAGACGGGCTCGGACTTGCATGTGCAGAGAGGGGTGCACACCATGCATGCAATAAAGGGGGTTGGATGTGTCAAATTCCTATTAGAGTCAGGAGTGTCTCTAGAGGTGGATGGGGCGATGTATGTACCAGAGTTGAGGGTTAACTTGCTCTCTGTATTAGCTCTAGAAGATATGGGGCATATAGTGATGTTCGTGGATGGACAGGTACTCCTATGTGCAAAGGGAGCGGCCTTGCATGCAACAGTGAGGCTTGGCATCAGGCAAGGTATGATGTACAAGTTGTTGGGATAGCCTGTAGGTGGGTTCAGGGGGATCTTGGATCAGAGATCAATGTCGAAGAAAGTCAATTGGTATGACTTGACATTGATGGAGGAACCGAGTAGGACATCAGATCAGAGTGCAACAAAGGTAGCAGGGATGTCTTCCATTTCAAAGGGAGAAACTACACTAGCAGAAGGCTTGATGGGATCAGAGATTGATCCAGGTGGAGACACCCCCTTTTCTAAGAGGGAGTGTTAGATTTTGTAGCTCAGTTGGTGTCTTAGTTATGCCTATGTGTCCTAGGCTAGCTAGGTTGAGCAAGTGAGGAGAAGAGGGAGATGAGGAGATGAGGCATTGTTGGCTAAGGAAGAGGACAAGAAGAGCTGAGAGGGTCGCTTTGGCTGGGAAGAATCTGCAGTGAAGAGAAGAGCTAGAACAACAAGCATATTTTAGCAAAGAAGAGAGCCATCCTATAGGCCATACAACAGAGGAAAAAGGGCCAAAACAGACTGTACTTCATCAACAACAAGAGGGAAAAAATATGAGGCCAAAACAAGTCGATTTTCTGAGAAAGAGAGTGTCGTATAGGCCGTAATGTACAGGGACGTACAGGTTGTACCTTGCTGGGCTGTACAACCTCTCCTTAGCTAGGTTGTACTACTGATTAAAGGAAAGTTTTTATCTGCTGTAATTTCTGAGTATTTTTCTGTTGTATTTCCTCTTTCCTCTGAAGCCAATAAAGCCCATCTTTGTTGGTTTTCCCCACACTGGAGTTTCCAGGTAACATCTGATGTCTTGTGTAATTTATGTGTTTGGTTCTGTGCATGCTTCTGCTGTTTAATTTCTGTTTTATAACTCAGCAGTAAATTAATTGCATAATTTCCAAATTTATATCAGCTAGGTAATTTCTGGGTTAACATAAATTATTGGCTTTAGTTTCTAGGCTAAGTTATCAGATTTCAACACACAATGGATATGCCTACCATTGATGATTTCATGATGATGATAGCATGATTCATTTGTAAACTTTTCAGACCCCAACCCAGTTTCAAGTCTCACTGAGACACATAGTTAAATTCCCAACCCACATTGCACATTTACTGCTGCAAATTAGTAAGCATGAAATTAAATGCTCAGAACTGAAACACAAGAAGTCTGCTACAACACTTTAACCAGAAATAAATCTCACACACAGAAAGTTCAACATAGAGATTTGGTCTACAAATTCAGACCCTAGAAAAACCCACAAAGGGGAAAACCAGTGAGAGAGGGGAGGCTTTTATTATTCAGAGAAATGAGAGATATTTACAACAGTCATCTTCTGTAATTAATACACACACTTATCTCATTTTCCATGCATAAACTCAGCATAGAAAATAGTGCCAAAACTGCTCCTCGATTTATGTGCCTAGAAATCCGTACAATATGGTCTCACTATCGTTGATGTACTTTACCTCGATTTTTGTGCTCTGAAATCTGTACAATATGGTCTCACTGCTGTTGTTGTACTTTGCCTAGATTTTTGTGCTCAGGATATACCTTGGAATTCGTGCCACAATCTGCTCATGTGGTCTCTCTCCCAGCTCGACTCTCTCAAGCTCTTGCTCTCTCAAACTCTGGGAATGAATGAATGAGGGCGCCTTAGTCTCTAAGTAGACTTGGTGGAGGAAACTTAAAAGTCGTGACTTTTCATTTTCCCTCAAAAAATTCCAAAAGTCACATTTAATTTTATCTCTCATAAAATTAATTTCTAGAGACCTCTTTTCGACACTTTCTCACCGCTAGGCGCCTAGGTGATGAGAAATGTTATCCCCACTTTTCAGGGATAACTAGGAGATCATGTCTCAAGGCCCACAGGTCCTAGACATGGAGTATCGAGAGCAGAATTGACCTGAGCATGGCCCTGGAGGGCCCACCTTTTCTTCTTCCATCGTCTTTATCTTGTCAGCAGCAGCATCCATCACCATCGGTTTGGTCCTGTATCAAAAGAGGTTCTTGCTTCATGAGGTAATTAGTCCAGGTATCATGGTATGTGTCACATTTGAACATTAAAACCTTTAAATGTATGCATCTGATTCCTTTTATTTCTAACAACTGCTTGGATCTTACATTTTCCCACTTGACCATGTTTGGGGGGATTGATAGGGTGCCCTAGCAAGCCTGTATCTGTAGGTTTTGGTTTGCCACTAGGGGATTTCTGAAAATCCATCGTCCGCTCCCATCATAACACCACTTTTTCATCTTACTTCCCGCTCACTTATCCCTTTCCCCTTGTCCGGGCATTGGGTTGACCTATTTTCAGGATTGCACCTTACCTCGTGGGAAGAAGGGGCTAAAGGCACAGAAGGTAAAAGAAAGTTGGTAAATGATAAAAGCCTAAGAATAAAACCTCGAGATGCTTCGCCCAAGGATCCCCGAGAAAGCAATAAAAGGCTTCTCAGCAAGAAACAAGAGAGACCCGGAAAAACAATAAAATAAGACCTAGTCAGAGGATAGGGGGTCTCATCACGAGCCAGCCTATTAGGACCATGGGTACCTAGCAGTATGACATTGCCACCAGTTGGTTACCACGCCACGGAAGTGACTCTTGGTTGCATGGCCAAGGAAAAGGGGGTCTCATCACGAGCTAGCCTTCTCATCTATGTGAAAGTACTTGTGGGTAACACTGTCAGCTCTGGTCACCATGCCAAGGAAGTGTCCCCTGATTAGCTCTTGAATAAAAAAGCAAAAAAGAATAAAAGAATAAAAAGAATAAAGGTAAGAATGGGCTTGGAAAAAATGCATCTGTGACAGGTACAACTCGCCTTCTACAAAGGCACCCACAGGTAACACTTTTGCATCCTTAGCCTTCACTGCACCCACATGCTTGGACATCCCCTGATCACATCACCCACTTACATGGCTTGGATGAGGTCTTTTCAGGAACTTTCCTTTTCCTGTGGACATTAGCCCAATAGGACACCTTGTCTCTTTCTTTAGACTTGTATTGCAGACTTGTGTAACGTCTTTGAGCTATTGATTGATGTATTAGGGATTTTGTGCATATGTTTAATAATATTGATGATGAGATGTGATTGAAATTGCTATGATCCCTATGACTGATGAGCCCATGGAGGGCGTAGCCTTTGATGTGCAGGACCATGCCCGACGGACAGGTACCATTTGGACCAGTACACATGGGGAGATGATCAGTTTGGACCTCCATGGGGCTGAAGAGCCCACCAGGTGGATGTTGAGACTCCATCAGGGGGTAGAGACAGGACAAAGGTTGATTAGAGACTTTGCACCGGAGAATAAGAAGACGTTCCACCAGAGGCACCCCGACACAGCTGGACCTAGGGGGATTGACCCATTTTCAGTGGGACGTTGGCTCTAGATGGCCTAGGACGTCACCAGGAGGCTTATGACATCATCATGAACGTGTTGGCATATGGACAGGGTAGTTGGCACGTGTGGCAGCTTGGAGGAGCCCAGAAAGGGCTAACGTCTTGCTTCAGGAGGCTGCACTTGCCGTAATAGGGGCTAACTTCACCCTAGAAAGGGGTGACATCTTACCTTTTTGCTTGATTAGGGTTTAGATTTGACAATTTAATGTAAAAACAGTATGATTTGATATTATGGCCTTGTCGGCCTTTTTACCTGACCTAAATGTAAAATTAGGTCAAGGTTTTGTATAAATGAGGGATTTTAACTCTCATTTTTTCAGACTACTCATTCACTCCATAAGGAGGTCTGAAATTTGCGCCCTATCTTGGGTATTTGGCTGATTAAGTGAGGCGCACTTGTTGAAGGAAGACATTTTTGGCATTTTATGGTGTTTCTCTTGAAGGAAGGTGTTACAACTAGGGTTTGCACGGTTATTTCTTGATGAATTGTAAGTATTTTTCTGCAAAACTTCTTAAATGAATGGTTGTAGTCTTATTTTCTTGCATATATTTATAATTTGTTGAATCAAAACCCTAGGTGACAAGCACACAAGTAGGTCCTTGTCTCATGTC
>ML778076.1:468447-499993 GCA_009831015.1 Picea engelmannii | reverse complement strand
TTTGCATGGTTATTTCTTGATGAATTGTAAGTATTTTTCTGCAAAACTTCTTAAATGAATGGTTGTAGTCTTATTTTCTTGCATATATTTATAATTTGTTGAATCAAAACCCTAGGTGACAAGCACACAAGTAGGTCCTTGTCGCATGTTCCCTGATAGAGAAAATTTCAGCCATTGAAGAAGAAAAAGAGAGCCTAGCCGTAGCTACACTCATTTTCCTTCCTCTCCTTTGCTATCCGTACCATTTAGAATTCAAGAGGAAGAAGACGTCCCAAGCCTAGGTTATCTACACTTAGGGTCGTTTTTCTTTTAGGGTTTGATAAAAGAGCCTTCTTGTCTTGATTTTGTGCTTCATTTGAGCTAGCCGTTTTGCCAAGTTGACCTAAGGAAGGAGGAGAGAGCACGAGGCCTTGCTATAGCAACATCGGAGTGAGCCTCTCTCCCCTTGGGTTTTGATTCTGAGGCCCTGCCATAGCAGCACTTCATAACTCTTCCCTCTAGTCCTTAGCCTTCCTCCTTCAACCCTTGCGTCCTTCACTTTTGACTCCATTAAACCCTAAAGGCAATGATCTAAAGTCCTCCAACGTTGAAGTGAAACTTGATTACAACACTCTCAAAACCCTTTGAATTTCAAACCATAACTACACTAACCCTAACTAACTTACTAACCCTAAGTGCTGTCGTCATCCTTGGTTATTACATCTTTAGTGCAACAACGTTTTGTCTTAAGAGCAATTGAATGGTGGTTTAGGCATTAATTGAATAAGGTATTGATTGGTTACATTGAATGCTACATTGTTCCAATATTTATTGGTGAAGTGTTATAACTTTTCATTGATATTGATAAACATTGACTTCGTCAACATTTATTGCTAATTGCTTATATGTATTTATCAGATAGTCTTATAAAGTACTAACCCATTGAAATAGCTTGCATATATCAGTTTGTTGTTGCTTTGTTCCAGGCAAGTACACTTCTTTGGGGGTTTTACTTCTTAAATTGGCCTCTGGCCAGACTATCTGTTTGGGTGGTGACCTGTGAAGGGGAAAAACCTTATCTTTACCTTATTAGCCTTTTGCCTCTTCAAAACCCCAGGTCACCGGGGACGTCTCCTCGGGGCCTAACCTCCCTAAAGAGAAAGAACCATCCCATTGTGGTGACATTGGGTGGGATTGGTTCCTGTTACGCTAGTTTGGCCTTCTATCTTATAGCCTTTTATCCTAGCTACAAACTGCGCGATAACAAGAAACACTTGTCCTTGGTACTTTTATTTAATTAATTTAACACTCCCTCTTACCAAGGAAAGTGTTCCTCACAACCCCAAGCTTATCTCTGAAAGGCACAAACTTTCCTTTCCCCAAAGCTTTTGTGAGGATGTTCGCCATCTGCTCATCGGTGGAAACATATTGTAGCTCAACTACTCCTCTCTAAACATGGTCCCAGATGAAGTGATATATAATCTCAATGTGTTTAGACCTATCATGGAAAACTGGATTCTCAAAGAGTTTAATGCAACTCTGATTGTCACAGTAGATCATCGTGGATCTCATCTCCACACCAAATAATCCAACTGGCAACTTGCGAAGCCAAATGGCCTCACAACTAGCTTGACTGGTTGCCATGTACTCAGCCTCAGCAGAACTCAAAGCCACTGACTTTTGCTTCCGACTAAACCAAGACACCACTGTTGAGCCCAATCCAAAACAACACCCTGAGGTACTCTTCCTGTCACTAACACATCCTACCCAATCTGAATCTGAATAGCCAATCAACTAAACTCCATCCCCTCTCTCATAGTTCAGGCCAAAATCCACCATACCCTTAAGGTACCTGAGCACATGTTTTGCTGCAATCCAATGTACTCTTTGAGGCTCCACCATAAAATGACTAAGAGAGTTGACAGCAAAACAAATATCTGGTCTTGTGTTGACCAAATACATCAACGAACCAATCAACTGACGATACAACGTGGGATCAACCAACTTTGTCTCACAAGAATGTAGCTTCTTCCAGTTGGTTGTCATAGGTGTGAACATGGGTCTACAATCCTCCATCCGGAATCTCCTCAGAATCTCATCCGCATATCTACCCTGTCCCAGAAAGATATGTCCATCCTCCTGCCAAACCTCCAACCCCAAGAAGTAGTGCATCATCCCAATGTCTTTCATCTCAAATTCTGAAGCAAGGCTCTCCTTACAACCAACTATGAGTCTCTCAACCCCTGTAATAAAGAGATCATCCACATATAGCACAAGAATGATAGGATCACCTCCAACCACAATGAAGTACAGGTTGGGATCCGCCTCACTCTTCACGAAACCCATCTGCTGCAAGTATGTGTCTATCCTAGAGTACCAAGCTCTAGGAGCTTGCTTCAGCCCATACAAGGCCTTCTTTAGTATGCATACATGAGAATCACTCCCGTGCACCTCAAATCCACGTGGTTGCTCAATATAAACCTCCTCCTCAATGAGACCATTCAGAAATGCAATCTTCACATCCATCTGATGGATTTTCCAACCCATCTCTGTTGAAATGGAGATCACTGCCCTGATCGAGGTGTATCTAGCTACTGGAGCAAAGGTCTCATCATAATAAATTCCCTCTACCTATGAGAAGCCCCGAGCCACAAACTGAGCCTTGTACTTCTCAATGTTGCCATCAGCATCATACTTGGTTTTGTACAGCCACTTGGGAGTCACCACTGACTTCCCCTCAGGTCTAGGAACCACCTCCTAAACATCATTCTTCATGATGGAATTGTACTCTTCCATCATGGCATCTCTCCAAACCTCCCGATCAACTGCTTCCTCAAAGGTGGAAGGCTCAGACTCTCTGATGCTGCTCACCATCACAAGATAACTGCAAAACCCCTTTGGAGGTTTACTCTCCCTCACAGCCTGCCTGGGATTCCCCACTGAACCCTGTGCCTTCCTCAAAGTGTCATAAAGCCACTTGGGCTTCCTCCTCTCTGAAGTATTGTTCCTGTGGAGGGGACTCTCCCTGCTCAACCCCATCACCTGAAGACTGTGAACCTGAAGTAGAATCTGGAGAACTTGATCCTAAAACCTGTGGACCAGTAACCTGTGATCATAACATCTGTGGCCCTGTAACCTATGGTCCAGTCGTCACTGAAACTGGTGGACCTGAACTCTATGTCACTGAAGTCTGTTGTGGACTCACCTGAATCTGAGGTGATGATTGTTCACCCCTCTCAGTCCCTCGTGACTTCCTAAAGGCTCCATCCTCCTCAAATATCACATCCCTTCTCAAAACTATCTTCCTCAAGGAAGGGATGTATATGCGGAAATCATTTGAAGTCTCTCTATACCCAACAAAGATCCCCTTCTCTGCCTGGGTTCTAGCTTTGTCCTCTTCTCAGAAGGGACATGTGAATATGTAAGGCACACAAAAATCCTAAAGTGACGAACATCAGGCTTCTTCCCAGAGAAAGCCTCCTCAGGAGTCTTATCCCCCAAGACTCTGTGTGGACTCCTATTCTGCAGATAAACTGCAATGTTGCAAGCCTCAGCCCAAAGAAAAAGTGGTAGTCCCTAATCATGTAACATGGCTTTCGCAGCCCCAACAATAACCCTGTTCTTCTGCCCAGCCACCCCCTTCTACTATGGGGTGTATGGAACTATCAACTCTCTCCTGATGCCTTCTCGGCACAAAAGTCACTGAACTCATTGGAGGTATACTCACCCCCATTATCAAATCTCAACACTCTGATTTTCCTCCTTGTCTGGTTCTCCACAAGAGCTTTGTACTCTTGGAACTACTGGAAGACCTGTCCTTTGGTCTTCATGAAGAAAATCAAAGACTTCCATGAGAAGTCATCGATGAAAGAGACATAATACAAGAACCCAATCAAAGATGCAGAAGACATAGGACCACACACATCAGTATGAATCAGATCAAGGATACCAGTTGCTCTACTATCACTGCTTGGAAAAGCAATCTTGGTGTACCTCCCAAGAGCACACCCCCTTGCACACCTCCTGGTGCTCTGTACTGAACTCTGGCACTCCATACACAATCTCTCTCAAGATCCTCAGTGCCCCATGATGCAAGTGGACCATCCTCCTATGCCATAACTCACAAAGGTCATTGGTGTTGGTGCCATGAAACAATGCTCTCGGAGGCTGAAACATGAGCTTGTACAACTTCTCATGTCGAATACCAATCACTTTGGCTGAAGTGACTGGAGATCCCTTAGGATACAAGAGCACCTACCCATCATGGAACAATACCTCATGCCCCCTATCCTCAATAGTGGAAATTGACACCAAGTTCTTCTTCAGTCCCGAAACATATAGAACATCTCTCAACAACATGGGAGGTAGAGACTCCCTATGAAATGATACAGTCCCACACCTAACTTCTCTGACCACTGAGTCATCTCCAAGTACCACCTCCTGGTCTCCAATCGCTGCAAAATTAGTAAAGTACTCACGAACTCATGTCATATGGCGGGAGGCACCACTGTCAATGTACCAAATACAAGTGGAAGATGCTCTAGATGAGAGGCAAGCAGTCAAAGAATACTCCTTCTCGAACCTGTGAGTAAACTCCTCCACCTCCGCTAAAGCTGTAACTTGTTTCTTCTTCTTGTTAGGGTACTGTCCAACATAGTACCCAAACTGATGGCAAGCAAAGAACTTGACTTTGCTCATGTCTTTCTTCCCTTCACCTTTCTGCTTGTTCTCTCCCTTGGAACACTTCTTGGACCTGCTCTTGCCTTTAGCTGCAAGAGCCACATTCTCCTCCTCATTACCAGTGGATGAAGTTTGAACTACCAAGCACATATCCTCTCCGAGTTTCCTCCTGAATGAAGTCATCCCAAAGACGATCCCACTTGGGAAGATTCTCCCTTGCCACAATGCCCTCAACGAAGACAGATCATTGTTTGGTCACCCCATTCAAAGCAGTCCTCACAAGTTCACTGTCAGCAACAACCTCCCCAACAACTCCAAGCTCATCCATTACTTGAGTAATTTTAGTAAGGTATGTGGTAACATTTTCAGCTTTGGTCATCTTGATGCCCTTTAGTTTCTCCCTCAACACCATCTTCCTATTTTCATTGGAACTCTGGTAAAGCTTGGTTAAGAAGTCCCACATCTCGTAGGCATTGGATTTCTCGGTCACATGTGGAATCACATGGTCCTTGATGGCATCAAGGATAATTCCTTTGGCCTTGATATTCTTCTTGGTGTAGGTTGCCAAAAGAGTAGCATCTATAGGCACAGTCACAGGACTCATTTGTGTGTTCTCCACAATATCCCACAACTCATTTTCCTGTAGTATCAGTGTGATTCTCTCCTTCCATGGGCTGAAATTAACAACCCCATCCAATCTGTCATCAACCCTCAAACCGGTGGCCATGACCCTCTCAACTGAAATTCAAGTCCAACAAAAAAATCTGCCAAGTGAAGTACCTCCTCTTCTCAGAAAAATCTCTGACTTTAATGGCTGAAATATCTATGTTCTTCTTCTCTAACCAACTCTGATAACATGTAAACATTTCAGACCCCAACCCAGTTTCAAGTCTCACTGAGACACATAGTTAAATTCCCAACCCATATTGCACATTTACTGCTGCAAATTAGTAAGCATGAAATTAAATGCTCAGAACTGAAACACGAGAAGTCTGCTACAACACTTTAACCAGAAATAAATCACGCACACATACAGAGATTTGGTCTACAAATTCAGACCCTGGAAAAACTCACAAAGGGGAAAACCAGTGAGAGAGGGGAGCCTTTTATTATTCAGAGAAATGAGAGATATTTACAACAGTCATCTTCAGTAATTAATACACACACTTATCTTGCTTTTCGTGCATAAACTCAACATAGAAAATAGTGCCAAAATTGCTCCTCGATTTATGTGCCCAAGAATCTGTACAATACGATCCCACTGTTGTTGTTGTACTTTTCCTTGATTACTGTACTCAGAAATATGTACAATACGGTCTCACTACTGCTATTGTACTTTGCCTCTATTTTTGTGCTCAGAAACTACCTTGGAATTCGTGCCACAATCTGCTCATGTGGTTTCTTGCAAGCTCTTGCTCTCTCAAACTCTATGAATAAATGAATGAGAGCGCCTTAGTCTCTAAGTAGACTTGGTGGAGGAAACTGAAGAGTCATGAATTTTCATTTTCCCTCACAAAATTCCAAAAGTCACATTTTATCTCTCATAAAATTAATTTCTAGAGACCTCTTTTGGACACTTTCTCACCCCTAGGCGCCTAGGTGATGAGAAACACTTGTCCTTGGTATTTTTATTTAGTTAATTTAACATCATTTGATTTTGCATAGTGATGATGATGTTGTACACATGATGAGCACCTCAATGCTCTATTTGAGGATTATGATGATGAGGCTTGATGTACTGGATACTTCTATATGCTTCATTCTTGCTCGTGTATGGTGATGATGTTTCATGTATTTGTCATGACCATACTGAACATTAGTTGAGTCTAACAATGGAACATCACACTCTAAATTATTATTGTTTTCCTTGTTGTGCCATGGTGGATCATAGTCTCCTTCTAGATAAGTGTTGTCACTCTTGAGTTGAGTTGTACTACTAGAGACCTAGGTAGGTGTAGTGTGTCCATATCCCAAACCATACTTAACACTTTTCATCTTCCCCATTATTCCATGCATATATTTTGTATTCTCGCTAATGATTGGTTTGTCATATGTCGTAGCAAAGTTCATGTTTCATAGTCCCATGAGGAAAGCCTCATCTTATGAGCTATAAGCTCAAGGTTGATGTAGCTAAAACTAAAAATCCAAATAACAAATCTTGAGCTATGCCACCTCACTATGAGGCCAATGCCCCAAGTCCCATGCTTAACAATGCATATCTAAAGAAAGGGACTAAACAAATAATAAAAAGCGTGAAAAAGGGTTAGTAAGAAACAGTGCCAAGGAATGATAACTCAATGTTAGGTGCTCCCTCTTGTTAATGGCACTCATGTAGATGGATATCTTTAACAAACCTTATGTGGCTATGCAAGTCAACTCATGAAGTTACCCACCTTTGTCATATCATCCATCACATCACATACTCCCCACTTAGTGTCATAGGAACTACTTCTTGTTTTAGGAGTTGTCCCATGTAATAGAGGTTGATGTTGTCCCCACCATAGTTAAACTTGGTAAATGGTATAAATTCAATGAGTTATTTTGAATTTAAAGGATAACACTTAATGTTTCTCTAGCTAATGACACTTGCATTGAGACATGACTCATCATTTATGTTGCATTGGAATTTTTGTACTTGCCTCAAGATTTATGTACTTGCATTGGGACCTGTGTACCTGCATCGAGATCCATGACTATGTTGAGATCTATGATTTCCTAGGGCATTGTGACTACCTTTGGCGTTGTGAGACATGCATTGGTCATTGTGACAGGACCATGCACACTCTCTTGGATACCACATGTGCCACATCATCACTCATTTTGAGGGGTCAACTTGCTTTTTTGGACCATTTGACTGAGGTTGTTGCATTTGAGAAACCACATGTGCCTAAATCCCACTCATTTAGCATCATTTGAGGAGGACATTGGATGATTTTGAGGAGCGACCCACCTTGGGAGGCATCTAGCTTACATGTGTGGACGTTTTGAGCACTTCTTGGAGTATTTTGAGTGGACGACACTCCTATTTTGTTGGATCCACATGTGTGAGGGTCTTGTGGAGCATTTTGAGGATACCTTGTATTATTTTGATGAGGTCGATCTCCCTAGATGAGGGCGTTTGTTATATTTTGACCCTGTCTATCTCACTTTTCATGAGGACATCCACTTGAGGAGATTGTTGCACATGTTTTGAAGGCGACCTAGCTTCAAGATCAATTATCTTTTGACTAGTGCCCAAAATTCTACCAGATCAACATCATTCGACGGAGAATGGCCACAGGATTTCCAAAATGTGGTCATAATAGAAATTCGAGCAAAAATTCACACAGTTATAGTGCTTTTAAAATCTATCGTAGGAAGATTATCGCCACATTTTTTACCACTCGTTTGAGGATGTCTCGCTCTCTTGATGTTTGGTTCACACGTGGGACACATTTCTACAAGGGTGTCCACTTTGTAGAAGCATCTATTTTCTTGTATTGTACATGTGGCATTAGTCCACCATGTTTTATTGTTGTTGACTAAATCCTCCCTTGTTTGTTAGAGGATATTAGCTTTTTGAGCATAGACCTAGGATTTGTTAGAGATCTAATACTATTTTATTGTAGAGGTCGTTGAACTCTTCATCCATAAATAAGAGCCTCCTCTTCATTTGTAAATTGGTTGGAATTTATTGGAATAAAGCTATTTTTCACTTGTCTCTTGTCTAAGGTATTGTGGTAATAGATGATCAACCTTCTTTGAAATGGGGCAAATGATTCTTGGAGCATTTTAGTGAAAGTTGTATTGCAGGTTTGGATTTGTCAAAAGCTACTTGGGTGCCATAGAGGAGTGGCATCACTACATTGGAGAGGTAAGTTTGATCTCTTGTTTATTTGATTGAAATGTGTGAGTCTTTGCTCTATTATTCCTTGTGAAAAAAAAAACACTCATTCCCTCATCAAGTGAAAGCACTCCCTAGTAGTTTTGGAGGTGGTGCGCCCCTCCCTTCCAATACTTGTAGTATTTCCTTTGCTAGATCTAGGAATTGTAGGGTCTTGTTTTGACAGCCCTACTTGCTCTTTAGATCCTTAGAAGGATCGCCCCTCAAGGTGCACCTGGACCCCATTTCCCAAACAACCAAGGCACTAGTCTTCTTCCCTTCTCAACGAACCCAAAAAATACAAAATTCATCTCTCTTTTTACCTTTTCTGGTTATTTTGCAATCTGGAATTTACCACAAAAATTACCATAAAAAATCAGATTGCAGTTGAGCCATAAAAACCCCAAAACTACATCTCAAGCTTGACTCTTATTCCCTCAAGCAAATCGCTGAAATCACCCCAAAAACCTACGACGTCTTGCTTGTAGGGGGCCTTGTTGCATGCTTTGTTTCAAGATCTTAATAGGGCATTGATTTCTGGTTTGGATCTGATTTATTTCATATATAAAAATCATAAAAAAACAAATTTGAACTCATTCTACATAGTCAAAAGGCAAATTGTCCTATTTTTCTAGCTTAAACCCTAGACGTTTTGCCTTGTTTTGGTCTCTTTCTTATTGTTGGTTGAAAATCATTTAAAGAGACATAAATTTCTGTTTTGAATACGATTTTGGCATTTAAGAATATCACACATACAGATTTGAGTTAGAGAGTGAGGATGCTAGGCCTAAAAACCCTAGACGTCTCACCTTTTTCCTTTTGTTTGCTAATCATTTCATATTTGTTCAGGGTTTGATAAGTTTATTTGAAATCTAAAATTTGTCTTGGAAATAACATCTTAAAATCATATCTTGGATTAACTTGCTTGTTCATTTGACAAATCCACTTGTTCCTGGTAAAAATCCTAAATCGATTTGCTAGATCTAGCCTAGTTTGTCACTCGTGTTATCTTGGATAAGTAGGTTATAATTGCATCTCTTTAACTCTGAAAAAGTGTGTTGAGTTTTATAGCATAACATTGGATCTACTTGCTTTTATTTACCTTTGTGTTGCATTGATTGAATTTTAAGGCTAATTGGAAATCTGGTTTTAGTTGTGAGTTTAAACAACATTAATTATAATCACTAAATAAGCTAATATCATCACTAAGCTCTCTCTTGCTCCCACTACACACTATAATACATTGAGCTTAGTTGATCTTAGGGAAGCCCCCTTGACTAGGACCATTCATAGTCTAAAGTGAGAAAGGTAAAGCCGCTAAGGTGACAGTGGTGGCTTGCCTAGAGTTGCCCTTGGGGTCTCAACTTTGTGCTTAGGAACTTTATACCTAGTGAGAACCTAGGAGGTAACAAGACTGATTAATTCATTTTCCAATTGATGATCACGAATTGCATCTATTTTACCAAATAATTGATCAAGTTGCCTCCATGCTTCATGAGGAGTATCTATGCCTTCAAGATGGAACAATAGTTCCAGGGAAAGAGATAGACATATTAAACTTAATGGTTCATCAGAATGATTATGCCATTTAGGTTTTTAAACATTTTGTGTGGGTTCTCTTTTTGTACTGATAGTAACCCTATAAAGGCCCTTACTCTGCAATATAAAAAACATTCCAGATTTCCAAGTGAAGTAGTTGTGAGGAGTTAAAATAGGTAAAGGCAACTTATCTACCATAGCAAGAGAATGAAAGTGCTAAAAAAGAGACAAGTAACCACGAGAGAAAGCAAAAAACAAGGCACTAAATAGGCCTTCTAAGAGTGACTCCCCACCTTCAAAAAAACTTTATTTAAGGAGGAAACAAATTTTACAAAGGCGATTTTTCAGCACAAGGAAAATTGTTTTCTTAAATTATTTAATTTAACCTTTATTTCGAAAGGGCAAATGCTCAAAGGGCTGCTGCTGAGCAATTTTATGTGGCACAGGAGCTGATTAGTTTGATCTGCAAGAGAAGGTGCATCTATCAAGAGGAAGGCCGTGGCATGTGAGGTCTGTCACAAGGAGAGCTGAACTCTCTACAAACAAATCGAGCAGCAGCCGATGTTGACCATGGGCAGCAGCTGCAAACAATGCCCAGCAATCTGATCGAACCATGAACAGGGGCGGCAGGAAAATGGTGCTGCAGCAACCCAGCAATGCCCAGATTTCAACATGAAGGCAGCCAAGGAAGATGGAGGAAGCTGACACCCTGCAGCTCTGATACCATGCGAAATCATTCATCAAACAACAGGACCATTACATGCTTAACCTCCATACAGACAACAGAATGCATAAAATTAATAGAGACTCAAAATCCAATCGAAGGAATAATAGAATCATTACATCTATTAGACCTGCTGTGTCTAAATACAAACGCAGGTCCTCCATTTATAGAAAACTGGGAGGAGTCCAGCATTTAAGAAGAGTGGTTGGCAGATTGTTGATTTTAAAGCAGCTGCAAGAGCCATTCTCCGGGAGGATGGCTAAGACCCTAGCCGAGTTCTAGGGCCCCCAGTACACTCCTGGGGTACTTGGTCTGGGACCAAACTATCAGTGCCATGGCAAAAGACCCTTGTAAGGGCCCCCAGTACATGACTGGGGTTCTTGGTCTGGGACCAAGCAGCAAAAGACCCTTGTAAGGGCCCCCAGTACATGACTGGGGTTCTTAGTCTGGGACCAAGCAGTAAAGACCCCTGAGAGGGCCCCTAGTACATGACTGGGGTTCTTGGTCTGGGACCAAGCAGTTAAAGTCCCTAGATATGTCTAGGGCCCCTAGAAATATTCCAGGGTACCCATGCCTGGGGCATGGGTTGATCCTTGGTCTTGTTCCTTGGTGGATAAGACCCCAGAGATATTCTGGGGCCACCTGATCCTTGATCAGGTGTTTGTTGGTATATGTCCCTCTTTGAAGGCAGGCATGACCACATGAGGGATGTATCCCATATGCAATGATGATAAAAAATTAAAAAGGGTCACCTTGAGAATGAATGGACAAGTATTGCCACCCAGTCACCCTTGCCAATCCCTCTTCACCCTTGTTTGTATTTATTTGGGGTTTTGTATTTTTGCTTTAGGGGTCAATATGAAAGTATTAATTAAATGTTTAATTTATAACATGTTTAATTAATATTTATATTAATTAAATATGTTAATTTTATTATCATTTTAATTATTATCTTTACCATAACCCCTAGCCTAACCCCTAGGTTCTAACCCCTAGCCTAAAGTATAAAAAGAGACCTACCCCTTCTCATTTGACACACTCTAATGTTATTCCCCTAAGGGTGAGTGGACTTTCTCCCTGTTGGCTGCGGCCTCTCTTGCAACAGTGATTGATTGCCTAGTGATATTTTCAGCCCTCCTATTCCAACCAAGTTTCAGCCTCAGATTTATTGTTGCTTATCTTTGATTTAAGGGATGATGCAAGGATTGTTTTTATGGTGGAGAAACCTGTGTTTTTTGAAGTCTGAAGCTGTCTGATTAGGCCGTGGCCTTTCCTCTACAGATCGGGCCTCCCTCATTGGGTCGTGGCCTCTCCTATCTAGATCGGGCCTCCCTTCATTGGGCCGTGGCCTCTCCTATATAGATCGGGCCTCCCTTCATTGGGCCGTGACCTCTCAGCACCGATCCAACCCCTGTCGTGGTCTCTCAAGTTCTGTTCCTTTTTTTTTTTGAGTTACAGTCATTCTGTATATGAGGGCTTGGGCCATTGAAATTTCTGTGTGTGTAAGGGTTCTATTACAGAAATTTCTGTGTGGTGGTTTCTCTTCCTGGTGGCAAGAAAGTTCATTCATCTCTTGGTAAGAGATCTAACCTATATGGTAGATCAATGATCCTAAATTTTTTTGAGCATAAGGCTTAAGCACTAATGGCATCTCATCTCTAATGTGTGACTGTATCTCCTTCATGGTAAGTCTTCAAGGTAAGTGACTTGCTATTTTGTTCATTGGTCAAATTCTTTATTTAACTTGAAGTTTAATATGTTTGAGATCTGTTCCAATCTCATCTAGATCTGATGTATATCAGATCCATAGAGTAAATCTTGTTCTACTTAGATCAATCTATTATTTTCAGATCAGAGTATCAGTTTGTGTTTTGACATGTATAAGATCTATATCAACATCATAGTTTAGATCTAGATACTGATCTACATTTTCTTCAGTTTAGATCAGAAAGAATATTGGATATACACACTCTGAAATTTATTGTTTCTCTGTTCAGTTTCAAGCAGTGTTGTTTTTGTTTACTATTCTGAAAATGAGACTTAGTTGTTATTCTAACTAAAAATTTAAAAGGACTTTACTGTTCTGCATTACTTTTCTATTTCTAACATGGTATCAGAGCTTAGGGCATGAAATGAGCTCAAGAAGTGTGAAGACTTGAGCCTACGTAGATCCTTCTCTGACAATTTGATTTGCAGATCAGAAGATTTGAGAAAGGGAACATGGTTTCCATCATGATAAGCTACAAGGTGAGCAAATACCTTCACTCTCCTTAGCAGTCCTTTTAGACCTGTAACCTCTTGGGAAAAGTTAATTATTTAAGCACTCATTTATGCTTTGGAAAGGAACTTAAATTATTGTCATTCTAACATTTAGAAAATGACTAGAACAGATTGAACATAAGAAAGTTCAATCTCTCTAGAGACTTCTTCTAGCATTATCCTTGCCAACAGAAGGATACTCCTTGGAAATTGTTTCTGCAGATCTAAACCTTTGAGTCACTGACAGAATTGGAAAGTTTTTTTTTTAAGGCTGCTATCTCTGCATCTTTTAGCAAGTGAGATCTGAATGAAGTTTTGAATGACTGTGGCTATGGCTATGATCAAAAGTGCATGCCTAAGTAGCATGATGGTTCAAGTGCATTCTGATTTGGGTCAAAAGGTTGGAAAGTGCACAACAAGATATAAGCACATCCTTGTCACAATACTAGATTGTTAATTTGATGCATGCCATTGTAACATGCATGTTCATACTAACACTCTACTATGATTAGCTTCTCATAAGCTTGACTTCTCTAATTATCATCATAGTCCTTCTCCAACTCCTTTTGGGTTTAAGCCTCTTTGCCTCTGCTTTATCAAATCCCTTTTCACCTCATCATGCTGGGACTACTTCTATGACAAGAAGATATCCTTTACACCTTTTATTTGAACTGATTGATATGGAGAGGATAGTGAAAGACTATCTTGTCTTTTGTCTTGTACACTTGTGAGATGCAAGTTTGGATCTTTGGTAGAGTGACCAATGCTAGTTGGGTGAGTTCCCTTGTTAGGAGGTTTGACTGAAATTTAAATGATAACTCTTACCTCCAGTAACCCCTTTCTCATTTCTGAGCTAGGCCGAGTTAATTAAAGATCTGATACAAGATTGTAACCATCATCTTGAAGATCACAAAAGATAGGTTTCAGTTTTTATAATGTTATTGATACTTGGTGAGTTATTAGTTTTCTTTTAATAAGCCTTTGATAAATTACAGTGGCATTAACAAAATCACTGGTAAAGAAATTTGACAACACCTTATGCATCCTTATGTTCTGTAAAGAGTACACAGAAGTTAACCACAACACTTTGAGTGGTGCAACCTTGTGAGGGCTGACTTTTGTAAGAACATAATTTGGGACAATGCAGTTTTTGGCCTCATTCTTTAAGACGTACTGTTAACTCGTTGCATATGGATGAATAATGTTTTATCCACAGGACAATGGGATATTCTCTTAAGGATATGAAATTACTTGAACTAACAAATTTGTATCAAACATTTGCATACACAAAAGATGTCTTAGATAGATTGAGTTGGTAACTGGCTGAAAAATACAATTATGTCTTCAGCCTAAACAAGTTCATGGATACTCCATTTACTTTCAACAACAGAGGTATGTTTACTTTCCTGTCATCTTTATGTATTCATGTATCAATGGAATACTTTCAGAATCTCATGTATACTTTTGTTATATGACCAAGGAAGATATGATCTCGGCACATACTTATTTTTTATGTGAGCTAAGTCTTTCTCCCTGGTTGGAAACCTAGCTGTCTGTTGGTCTTTTATCTCTGATATGAAAGACAACATGTAACCCTGGGTTATTTCCTTGGTTAAAGAGTCCAACTAATTATTTTGGTAGTCGGGGTATTTTTTCGTTTTGGGAACCCTACAGATATTTTTTTTCATTGTAATTGAGCCGTTATCCTTGGCACAGGAACTCAGAAGTGTGACTCAGCTTTTCATATTGAACCTTGTACTGGCACCAAGAACATATCAGAGTCAAAAGTTCGTATAGGTTCAGAGGGAGCCAATTTGCATATGACTGAGAGGCAGACATTTTATAAGACTCAGAGGGAGTAGTCCCTGCATATGAGTTAGTCCTTGACCTACAGCAGAAATGGCAGCTTAGCAGAATCAAGGGATACTATCAGTTTCTTTTAAAAGGAAACCAGCCTGGTGCCGAGAAATTCTAAAGGAAACAGAAAAGCTTTCAGCACCTAAGGGCACTTTCAAAGAAAGCATAAATTAGATAAGTACTCCGACCTTATAGCTAAATTGAATCTTGTAATTGATTCAGAACCTTCCACATTTGAAATGTGGGACGATGCTGTGATAGAAGAATATTGAAGAATGATGTATGGTCAGTGTCTCAAAGATCTCATAACAAATCAGTGGTAATCTCCAATGGCTTCATAAGATAAAGACTACCACAGATGGCTGTATTGAGGGTACATTTGTGACTCATGAAAGTCGGGATTATCTATGACATGATCCTTACTTCCATCAAGATACTTTGTCGCAATTGTTGTTTTGAATACTTCAACTGACAGATGTTAAGATTTTTTCTTAACAGTGAAGTTAAACAAGAGGCTATCCATGGGAAAGAAACCCATGGATTATAACAAGTTCCGAGAGCTCAATATGAAAGTATTGACAGAGTCTTGGGTTCATCCTTATATATAAAGATTGTCCAAATCTTCATGTCATCTTAGGATGATCTGTTCCTTACAGGCAAGGAAATTTTTTTATAGCTCAGACTAAGAGGGAGCTCTTCAGCAGAAGTTGAAATGAAAGACTTGGGTCTTTTACGTTACTTTCTAAGCTTGGAGGTTTGGCAGAAATCAGGAGAGATATTTCTCTCACAGGGTAAATATGCAGTTGATATGCTTCGCAAATTTGGCATGATGGACTATAAGTCCATGACCACACCAATGATCTCTAATCTAAAGAAACTACGAGATCAGGTCACAGGTTCAGATCCAGAAGATCCCATCTTATATTGGCAGATCATTGAGTTTTTTATGTATCTCATACATACGAGACCAGACATTTGTTATGCGGTAAATGCTCTCAGCCAGTTCATGTGTGAACCGAAGCATATAAATATGATTGCTGTGAAGCATATTCTGAGATATGTTCAGGGAACTATACCTTGTGGTCTTAGATACACTTCCAGTGGAGGTGTAATGCTCCATGGTTTTACAAATTCAGTTTGGATGGGCATTACAGTGAATCGGAAGAGCACTTCCGGATATTGCTTCGGGATTGGGTTCGGAAATGATTTTTTGGTCCAGCAGGAAACAGGGCTCCATAGCCCAAAGCACTGCAAAAGCAGAATACACTGTTGCAAGTGCTACTAGCAGAGAAGCAGTGTGGCTTAGGAAGCTACTTTCAGACTTGAGCTTGAACCCACAGTCATTCACTGTGACAATCGGAGTCGCTTAAAGCTCACCGAGAATTCAGTGTTTCACGACAGAACGAAACACATTGCGATGAGATACTACTATGTCCGGGACATGGTTCATAAGAACGTTCTCAACGTTCAGTATGTTCCGATGGCAGAACAGACAACAAATATTTTTACCAAGCCACTGTCTCTGACAAAGTTTATATACTTTCGTGACAAGCTTGGTGTAGCTAAGAATGCCTCTCTTGCTGAGAGGGAGTGTTGATTTTAAAGCAGCTACAAGAGCCATTCTCCGGGAGGATGGCTAAGACCCTAGCTGAGTTCTAGGGCCCCCAGTACACTCCTGGGGTACTTGGTCTGGGACCAAACTATCAGTGCCATGGAAAAAGACCCTTGTAAGGGCCCCCAGTACACTCCTGGGGTACTTGGTCTGGGACCAAACTATCAGTGCCATGGCAAAAGACCCTTGTAAGGGCCCCCAGTACATGGTTGGGGTTCTTGGTCTGGGACCAAGCAGCAAAAGACCCTTGTAAGGGCCCCAAGTACATAACTGGTGTTCTTGGTCTGGGACCAAGCAGTAAAGACCCCTGAGAGGGCCCCCAGTACATGACTGGGGTTCTTGGTCTGGGACCAAGCAGTTAAAGTCCCTAGATATGTCTAGGGCCCCTGGAAATATTCCAGGGTACCCATGCCTAGGGCATAGGTTGATCCTTGGTCTTGTACCTTGGTGGATAAGACCCCAGAGATATTCTGGGGCCACCTGATCCTTGATCATGTGTTTGTTGGTATATGTCCCTCTTTGAAGGCAGGCATGACCACATGAGGGATGTATCCCATATGCAATGACGATAAAAAATTAAAAAATTAAAAAGGGTCACCTTGAGAATGAATAAACAAGTATTGCCACCCAATCACCCTTGCCAAACCCTCTTTACCCTTGTTTGTATTTATTTGGGGTTTTGTATTTTTGCTTTAGGGGTCAATATGAAAATATTAATTAAATGTTTAATTTATAACATGTTTAATTAATATTTATATTAATTAAATATGTTAATTTTATTATCATTTTAATTATTATCTTTACCATAACCCCTAGCCTAACCCCTAGGTTCTAACCCCTAGCCTAAAGTATAAAAAGAGACCTACCCCTTCTCATTTGACACACTCTAATGTTATTCCCCTACGGGTGAGCGAACTTTCTCCCTGTTGGCTGCGGCGTCTCTTGCAATAGTCACTGATTGCCTAGTGATATTTTCGGCCCTCCTATTCCAGCCATGTTTCAGCCTCAGATTTATTGCTGCTTATCTCTGATTTAAGGGATGATGCAAGGACTGTTTTTATGGTGGAGAAACCTGTGTTTTTTGAAGTCTGAAGCTGTCTGATTGGACCGTGGCCTTTCCTCTACAGATCGGGCCTCCCTCATTGGGCCGTGGCCTCTCCTATCCAGATCGGGCCTCCCTTCATTGGGCCGTGGCCTCTCCTATACAGATCGGGCCTCCCTTCATTGGGCTGTGACCTCTCAGCACCGATCCAACCCCTGCTGCCCTTCATTGGGCCGTGACCTCTCAGCACCGATCCAACCCCTGTCGTGGTCTCTCAAGCTCTGTTCCTTTTTCTTTTGAGTTACAGTCATTTTGTTTATGAGGGCTTGGGCCATTGAAATTTCTGTGTGTGTAAGGGTTCTATTACAGAAATTTCTGTGTGGTGGTTTCTCCTCCTGGTGGCAAGAAAGTTCATTTATCTCTTGGTAAGAGATCTAACCTATATGGTAGATCAATGATCCTAGATTTTTTCGAGCATAAGCACTAATGGCATCTCATCTTTAATGTGTGACTGTATCTCCTTCATGGTAAGTCTTCAAGGTAAGTGACTTGCTATTTTGTTCATTGGTCAAATTCTTTATTTAACTTGAAGTTTAATATGTTTGAGATCTGTTCCAATCTTGTCTAGATCTTATGTATATCAGATCCATAGAGTAAATCTTGTTCTACTTAGATCAATCTATTATTTTCAGATCAGAGTATCAGTTTGTGTTTTGACATGTATAAGATCTATATCAGCATCATAGTTTAGATCTAGATACTGATCTACATTTTCTTCAGTTTAGATCAGAAAGAATGCTGGATATACACACTCAGAAATTTAGTGTTTCTCTGTTCAGTTTCAAGCAGTGTTGTCTTTGTTTACTGTTCTGAAAATGAGACTTAGTTGTTATTCTAACTAAAAATTTAAAAGGACTTTACTGTTCTGCATTACTTCTCTATTTCTAACATAGATATACCAACTGAGCTTTTAATGAGCTACCTAAGTTAACCTACAACTGTGTATGTACACTGACAAATGAGATCTGTCTCTGAAGAAAAAACAAATGAATGGGTTGTCCATAAATTCTGAGAATTGGTATTTTATTGGCTTTATTGAGATTCGATTTGCAACTATTAGATATCTGATATGGTGACTCTATTCAACAGTTGTATGTATATGAGTAAATTGCTGTAGGTGTCAATTGCTGTGGATGTGTGCTAAATCTGTTGTATTGTTGTTCCTGGTTGAAAAATGGTGGCTGCTATGTGTGTCTCTTATGTTTAAATTGTAGTTGTGATTTAATTGTTGTGTATTAAATCATTGTATGTTGTTATGTATGTTGGATTTATATATATGAGATGATGTGTGATATCCATCGATATATTATTACAATGATGAGTGTTCTATATATAAATTTTTAAATCATGACGAGTGTATAAATTTTTAAATCATTGTATTCGAAACTTGGCATAAGCATCGGTGGATGCTTGGATTAATAGTGAAGACGCTGAATTCAAATTTGCTTACAAATTACCTGTGCACTCTGACACTATAGCTGGTTTTTGCTACATCATATTGGTCCTCAAAATAACACTTTCTGCAGGCCTTGGAACATGCTTCTGTGTGCTTGACTTGAATTGGGGAGTCATTTTCATCATTTCCTGACAAGCTGGATGAACCTTGCAATCATGGATTACTTGCACAGGTTACATTGTACAAGACTCGTATTAGTCAGTGGCTCATGTGGTGCTCAGCGATATCTCAGCACTCCAACTTGCATGGTAAGCTTTGTTAAATTATTTGTATCGTTCTTATTTACATTAAATGATTCAAAGCTGATATGTTAGATGTAGTGTCCGATTTCTTTGTGTTCAGGGCCTAATTAGGTTTCTCTCAACATGCGCTAATGGCTCAGCTTTAGCGAGAAACCTCCTCCTCAGTATCAGTGTTATTCTTAAAGACATTATCACTAGCTACTAGCTAGGTAAAAAAAGGAATTTTTATTAGGTTAGTTACATTAAGAGCTTTAGCAGTTACGTCAATTGGATCTAGCTTGGATGGTTGAGAGGAAAAGTTGTTATCCTCCCCACTCGGGTTCAAATCCTACTTTGTGACATGTTCACTTGTTGTGAGCTGATTGTTGAGTGGGGCTCTTTGTGAGCCATCTGTTGATTGGGGCTGGCAAGGTACCAGCAATCTCATCCTCACCTATGGGATGGAGGGTGGGACAAACAGTTACATATAAAATAATTTAAAAAAGATATTTAGCAACAACAAAACAATGAATAGGATTCAGTAAAATATTTCAATCATTTCATATACATTATGTTGAGCACCCAAGGCGTATCCATTATTTTGTTTCCTTCATTTTGCAAATATTTTATTTTTGGATTTTACAAGTGTACCTTGTTCTACTACATTGGCATCCACAAGCACCGGACTGCACCTGATAAAGCATTTTATTTCTGAATATAATAACCGTGGATACATTTAACTGATAATTGAGTCCGAATTCCATTCATAAACTGTTTTTCATTTCAACGATTCTTTCTCCACATTGTGAGTTCGCAAATGCTCTTTAGCCCTGCACAGTCCAATTCAAACATGATTAAACCCTGAATTGATAATAGTAATACTTCATTCATATCAACAAGAAAGCTTTATTGTGAACTGGAAAGAGCCAAAATCACACCTCTTCCAGCAACTTGAATGATTGATCCTGCTGAAGTAACAGCACTAGTCATACGAATACTACTCTCTTCATTCGCTCCACTCTTTGTATTTTGCTCATTTTGTTTGGAATCCAATCTTATGCTATCCCTTGAGTCTTCTGCACAAACAGCATTACTTTCTGCCTTGCTTTGCCGTGGAGCATGAGGGCTGATACAACCCGCTTGTGGTTCTGAGCTGGGAGAGTCATACGATGGAGGAATCGAATCTGGAAGCCCTATGCCAGCAGGAATACTGGGCTCTCGACAAAAACTTGTATTTTCTATCATCAGCCTCCTGTTTTCCATGGCTTCTGCTTTCAGGTGTTTGGCAATGACCGATTCCTCAATGGGGATATTGCCATCCCTTTGCAGAGCCAAGACAATATTGATACAATCAGATCCTTCACCATGAAAGAACGTTGTCTCACTGATAGTAGTAGAAGACTGACCCTCCCATTCACTAACTTGAAATCCTCCAGAAGTGCTTGCTGAATCTGACTTGATGTCACACCCTTGAAAAGCAGGACTATTTGCTTGTCTAGGGATAAAACTCGCTGGTTCCTGTGAGCCTGTAGTCATATCTGGAAGCCATTCACTTTCAGAGTTCATGTAAGGAAATTGTTGGATATAGATATTTTCGCCCCAAGCTCTGTTTTCTAACAATTCCTTGCCACTTACATCACTTGAAGGGCAGTTCACTTCTACTTTTGCTTTCAGTTTAACAGGATCATGGTTGGTGTTCATAGAGGTTACTTTGCTTGTTGTATTGGAGTTATCATTACTGGGCACCACTTCACTGACAAAGCCTGCAGGAAATATTTGACTGAACTCAGTGCCAGAATTGTCCACTGATAGTAGGTGACTGTATGACGCAACAAGTTTAGACAGCTTTTTGTGTCCAAGATGCTTAACATCAAGAACCTTTCCTGTCTTTTCTTCAAATTTATGACGTAGACGGCTCAACACAAAACCCTGTGAGAATTCGCCAGCCAGGAGCATTTGGTAGATAAATTCCCTGAAGTCCTCTGCAGAAGCTTTTTGTTTTAGTTTTGGGTCTGTTTCTGCTTTAGGTTTAAATTCTGAACTCGGATTTTGATTCACTCCACCTGGTGAAGACACAGGGATCTCCTGTGTATTTAGCTCATTTTGTTTGCAATCCAATCTTATCCCATATCTCAAGTCTTCTGCACAAAAAGCACTACTTTCTGCCCTGCTCCTCTGAAGTGGATCAGCAAGAGGGCTGTTACAACCTGCGTATGGTTCTGGGGTGGGAAACCCAGTCAATGGAGGATTCCAATCTGGGATCCCTAGTGTGCATGCATGAATACTGGGTTTTCCACAAATAATTGCATTTTCCTTCATTAGGCTCATGTTTTGCATGGCTTCTTCCATTGGGCATTCGGCATTGACCAAGTCCTCAATGGGATCATTATTCTCCAACTGAAGAGTGGAGACGTGTTGCTTGATAAAATTGGATCCTTCTAATTCTCTGTGGAAGGACATCATGTCACTGATTGTATTAGAAGATTGGCCCTCCCTTTCACTAACTTGAGATCCTCCAGGAGTGCTTGAGGAATCTGACTTGATGCTATCATACTCTTGGAGAGCAGGACTATTTGCTTCTCTATAAGGGCTAAAGCTCACTGATGCCTGTGAGCCAGTAGTCATAGATGGTAAACATTCACTTTCAGAGTTCATGTAAGGCAATTGATTGTTAAATATATTTTCCTCCCAAGCCCTGTTTTTTAACAATTCCTTGCCACTTACACCACTCGAAGGGAAGTCTGCTTCTACTTTTTCTTCCAGTTTAGTGGGATCATGGTTGGTGTTCATGGAGGTTACTTTGCTTGTTGAATTGGAATTAGGATTGCTGGGCACAGCTTCGCTGACAAAGCCTGCAGGAAATATTCGACTGAATGTAGTGCCGGCATTGTCCACTGATAGAAGGTGACTGTATGATGCAACAAGTTTGGACAGCTTTTTGTGTCCAAGTTGCTTGACATCAAGAACCTTTCCTGTATGCTCTTCAAATTTATTACGTAGACGGCCCAACACAAAACCCTGTGAGAATTCGCCAGCCAGGAGCATTTGGTAGATAAATTCCGTGAAGTCCTCCGCAGTAGCTTTTTTTTTGAGTTTTGGATCTGTTTCTGCTTTGGGTTTAAATTCTGAACTTGGATTTCGATTCACTCCACCTGGTGAAGACACAGGGTTCTCCTGTGTATTTAGCTCATTTTGTTTGCAATCCAATCTTATCCCATATCTCAAGCCTTCTGCATAAAAAGCACTACTTTCTGCCCTGCTCCTTCTCTGAAGTGAATCAGCAAGAGGGCTGTTACAACCTGCATGTGGTTCTGAGCTGGGAGACTCAGTCAGTGGAGGATTCCAATCTGGAAGACCTAGTGTGCATGCATGAATACTGAGTTCTCCACAAAAATTTGCATTTTCCTTCATTAGACTCATATTTTGCATGGCTTCTGCCATTGGGCATTCGGCATCGACCAAGCTCTCAATGGGGTCATTATTCTCCAACTGAAGAGTGGAGACATGTTGCTTGATAAAATTGGATCCTTCTAATTCTCCGTGGAAGGACATCATGTCACTGGTTGTATTAGAAGATTGGCCCTCCCTTTCACTAACTTGAGATCCTCCAGGAGTGCTTGAGAAATCTGACTTGATGCTATTATACTCTTGGAAAGCATGCCTATTTGCTTCTATGTAAGGGCTAAAGCTCACTGATGCCAGTGGGCCAGTAGTCATAGATGGTAAACATTCATTTTCAGAATTCATGTAAGGCAATTGTTTGTTAAAAATATTTTCCTCCCAAGCCCTATTTTTTAACAATTCCTTGCCACTTACGCCACTTGAAGGGCAGTCTGCTTCTACTTTTGCTTTCAGTTTAGAGGGATCATGGTTGGTGTTCATGGAGGTTACTTTGCTTGTTGTATTGAAACTAGGATTGCTGGGCACAGCTTCACTGACAAAGCCTGCGGGAAATATTCTACTGAATGTAGTGCCGCCATTGTCCACTGATAGAAGGTGACTGTATGATGCAACAAGTTTAGACATCTTTTTGTGTCCAAGATACTTGACATCAAGAACCTTTCCTGTCTGCTCTTCAAATTTATGACGTAGACGGCCCAACACAAAACCCTGTGAGAATTCGCCAGCCAGAAGCATTTGGTAGATAAATTTCCTGAAGTCCTCCGCAGAAGCTTTTTGTTTTAGTTTTGGGTCTGTTTCTGCTTTAGGTTTAAATTCTGAACTCAGATTTTGATTCACTCCACCTGGTGAAGACACAGGGTTCTCCTGTGAATTTAGCTCATTTTGTTTGCAATCCAATCTTATCCCATATCTCAAGTCTTCTGCACAAACAGCACTACTTTCTGCCCTGCTCCTTCTCTGAAGTGGATCAGCAAGAGGGCTGTAACAACCCACATGTGGTTCTGAGCTGGGAGACTCAGTCAGTGGAGGATTCCAATCTGCAAGCCCTACTGTGCATGCATGAATACTGGGTTCTCCACAAAAACTCGCATTTTCCTTCATTAGACTCATGTTTTGCATGGCTTGTGCTATTGCGCATTTGGCATTGACCAAGTTTTCAATGGGGACATTATTCTCCAACTGAAGAGCGGAGACCTGTTGCTTGATAGAATAGGATCCTTCTAATTCTCCATGGAAGGACATCATGTCACTGATTGTATTAGAAGATTGGCCCTCCCTTTCACTAACTTGAGATCCTCCAGGAGTGCTTGAGGAATCTGACTTGATGCTATTATACTCTTGGAAAAAAGGACTAGTTGCTTCTCTGTAAGGGCTAAAGCTCACTGATGCCCGTGGGCCAGTAGTCATAGATGGTAAACATTCGCTCTCAGAGTTCATGTAAGGCAATTGTTTGTTAAATATAGTTTCCTCCCAAGTACTGTTTTTTAAGAATTCCTTGCCAATTACAGCACTAGAAGGGCAGTCTGCTTCTACTTTTGCTTTCAGTTTGGTGGGATCATGGTTGGTGTTCATGGAGGTTACTTTGCTTGTATTGGAATTAGGATTGCTGGGCACAGCTTCGCTGACAAAGCCTACGGGAAATATTCGACTGAATGCAGTGCCAGCATTGTCCACTGATAGAAGGTGACTGTATGACGCAACAAGTTTAGACAGCTTTTTGTATCCAAGATGCTTGACATCAAGAACCTTTCCTGTCTGCTCTTCAAATTTATGACGTAGACGGTCCAACAGGAAACCCTGTGAGAATTCGCCGGCCAACAGCATTTGGTAGATAAATTCCCTAAAGTCCTCCAGAGAAGCTTTTTGTTTTAGTTTTGGGTCTGTTTCTGCTTCGGGTTTAAATTCTGGACTTGGAATTCGATTCACTCCACCTGGTGAAGACACTAGGTTCTTCTGTGTACTCAGTTCAAGAGGGAAAGTGAAATGGCATCCTTGTTTGACTTCCTTGAGCACTGCAAAATCGTTGCATTCCTCTACAAGATTTCTGATCTTTAAAAATCCCAGCAACTTCTTATCCAGAATCTTTCTGGTTGCTTTCTCGAAATCCATACGAATGTGAGAAATATTGTATCCGTTTTCTGCATGTTCGATGCTGTTGACAACTCCGGCCAGCCATGCTTTGAATTCCTCCAATGAACCCGATTCCTTATTTTCTGTAGACGATGCTGAAGATACAGGGCTCCTAGGCTTCTCTGTACTGATAAAATGGCCATGGAAACCAAGCTGTGTCTGCACTGGGCTACTGACAGCCGTTTCATCTAATGGAAAAATGCATGTACTATCCCATCCACCACTGATGGAGGGTTGCAGGCTGAATAAATTCTCCTGACTGTAATTGAAATAGGATGCATTATTTGATTCTTCCATCTCTCTATTGCGAATAGAGGTTGAAGATGCAGGGAAGGCAGTATTAGAGAAAGTGTGATCATAGACACAAATCCCTCCAGGAAAGTGTGATTGCTGATCTTCATTCTGTAATGACCTGAGAAAAGATAACCATCCCAGACAATCATTAACCCCACCCAACATACCTTGAGGCATTTTACTCATAGACTGGCAGACCAAGAAGACATTGTACGATCTCTGCCGGAGCTTCCGAAACACGTAACAGAAATCCACGTTCCCAACGATGATGATAATATTTGCCGGTGGTGGCGTATCCATAGCCCACAGAAGAACATCCGCCATCATCATTTTCTCCATTTCATTGCTAGTCTTGCCTGTTATTCATAACCTAAAATCATTCTGAGCACCGATATAGTATGAAAATCTCAATTCACAAACGCGGCCAACAATTTAAGCTTCAAATCAATGTAATGCCATTCTTAAAATGGCCTGAAAAGAAGAGATGTAAAGGTACAAATTATGCAACAGCAGAAAGGAAAGTGAGACTTAATTCGAACATGATCTAATTCAAGCGAGCGAATGCCATTTGCTGAACAAGTACCGGCAACCAAAAGATAGCCAACAAGGGAAAGTAATAGCAGAAACGAGTTTACAGACGAATTAAACCCTAAGTAAAAAAAATCAATAATTTGATGAGGGTTTAATGAAATAAAGCGTAAGAAAAGCTGCCGCAATGAACGTGCTTACCGGGAGGGAGTTGGTGCAGTTGGATTCCAGAGTTGATAAGCGTCTGATGAAGCTCCGTCTGAGTCTCTGAGAAGAATTCATAGGCAGAGAAGTGATGGTGATCAAGGGAGCTGCAGCCTCTTCCGGCATTAACCATAGAAGTGATGATGTTAAAATTGCGGAGTAAAGCCGGAGCCATGGAAGCCACGATGTAAGGATCGACGTAAGAAGGCAAGGGGCAGCTCTCCATATCCCACCACAATGATGTCGTTCCTCCTCCTGCTGCCGCCATTCTCTCCAGATTCTTCCCGCCCCGAGCACCCTCACCTCACCCTGCCCTCTTATTGTTAGTGACGTTAATCAGCAATAACAGAGCATAGAAGAGAATGGTATAGCACTCCCTGAACCTGAACTGGGCACAACTCCATTAAGAAGGCAATTCACTGATCTCCGTACGTCCAGAGTTATCGGATCCAAGGCTTTGACGGTTCGATTAAATTTCTCTGTAGTTAACGTTTCGGACCACTGTGTTATGATTGGTCGAAAAGTTGATTTTGCGTGAAAAATCTGAACTTTTGTGTCATGGAAGATTTCTATACTTTGAATACGGTGATTCAAAACTTTGCAGCGTAGGATGACGGGCACTAAAAATAGCCTCGCAAAGGGATCAGACATGCTTATGGCCTAGGCATGAAGTTTTAGTTTGATACATAATTTTTTTTTATTCTTTTTAAGAATTTTTTCTTAAATATTGTAGATTATATTGAAGAACTGGGATAAGAAGATTTTTTTTTAAAACAAGAAAAAAGTTAAATTAAAAAATAATATTTAAAATAAATTTTTTAAAAGAATTTTTTTAACAAACAATTAAAAAGTTAAATTAAAAAATAATATTTAAAATAATTATTTTAATTGAAAAGCTAGTGCTCTTTACTATTATATTTTCAATTCAATTAAAAGATTTAATATTTTCAATTCAATTAAAAGATTTAATAATATTTAGAAATAATCAATTTAATTCAAATGTCAATGATCCTTGTCGTGGGGGTTAGGATATTTTAAGTTCATAGATGGGAAAGTGGATCGTTGTGATGGATGATAGGTGACGGAATAAAAATGAGGGGGTTGTGATCACTATTAAGGATAGTTTCCTTACCCTTCATGAAGCTAAGGTAATAATTTAATCATTATTGGCAAAGCATAAGACCTTGAAGTGCAGGATTTTCTCGATCAATTTTATATTTGATGATAATGATTAACATCCACTAAGATCGAAATAGTATCTTAAGAGGGTAAGTGATTACTTGTGATTCTTTAGAATTGTGTTTATGTGCTCCAAAAGCATTAAGAGAAGCTTTCCAAGATCACCATAGTTTTGTTGAGTTAAGAGGTTAACAAGGTTGGTAGTGTGACAAATATTTTGAAAATGAGATCTAATCTAGGTTGGACAATCTAAGAGAAAGTGTTTTTCATCTTCAACCTTCTTAGTGTCGCAAAGGTGACACGCTCTTTCATCCCATGATGTTTTAGAATTGACCAACGCTCGGTTTCTGTAACACCATGTTTCCCCCAGTCTGTAAAAATAACTATATTGGCCAAGAACTATGGCAAACACAAAAGATGTGAATGTTTGATTTGACGGACCTTTGTATAGAATGTCGATGAATGTAAATTATGTTATGATTATGTGTTGCATGACTGTTGGGAGGGGGATGTGCTAAAAGAGACCACGATGGCTAATGAGAGGTGGTGGAAGGGACCTGGAATGGTTGCGCTAACTTCCACCGGGCCAGTACCGTACTGGTTTTTACTTGCTCAAAGATCAAAGCAACTCTCTAACCATGGAATGGATTTCCCGTCAAATAGGTAGGTGGGGAGGCTCCTCAAGAGTTAATGAGGGGATGGGGGTGAACCGCCCATCCGTAACAACCCTCAGACCTGACCACGGACAGGAAAATTCGCGCCACACGTAATCTTGCAAAGAAAAAGGCAAGAGAGGAAGTGTGGAAAGAGGAGGAAAAAGAGGGAAGAGCACGCACAACAAAGATCGCGGAAGGGAGCTGAGAGAAACTCGAGAAATACAGGGAGTTCTGAACATAGGAGAAGGAGAGTAACCTTCGTCCTTGACTTCCGTTGAGCCGGCAGTAGGAGACTGAATCTCGAGCATCGTGGTCTAGCTCGGGGGTGGCTAGTGGTAAATTCGTTTGGAGTCATTGAGCCTACGGTTGGGTGGAAACGAGCACCCCTCTCAGCAGTCGCATCACACCTGGTGTTTTCCTGATAAGTGTTTATATCTCGTATCTTGAATTGAATATAATGGACACATGCTCATGTTTGTACACTCATAAATGATTTATGTATAGAAGTGTTTGCCTGGTGTTTTGATCAGAAATAATGGATGCATGCTTATACTTATATTACCATAATCGGTTTATGTATAGAATGAATAAGTTTAGGTTACGAGTCCGTTCCCTTGAGATTTGTCCCATTTACTTGACTCACACTATGCCTTGGTTTGATTTCCCGAAGGCACCTCCTTCCGGGAAGTTCCTTCGCATTCTAGAGAAGGAGTGAGTTCCTTGAAAGGACTATCGTTTTAGTAAACATACGAGCTTACTTCACCCCTGTCACAGAGTTCATAGCTCGGTAATTTAGGAAGGCCTTTCAGTCAAGTCACCAAGCCTGGGGATTATTACCCAAGAACCCATTGAAGGATTTTGTGATCTAAGTCTGGAAACCTTGTACAAGAGAGAGTGGTTCCCTCAGGTTTTTGGCGTTTCGGCGTTTCGGCACCCTGAAAACCCAAGGGTAAGACCCTTCGTCTTCGCCAGTCACGAAATCCCAGTATGCGAAACCCCGAATCAGTTTTAGCGTGAATGGGTTTTCGGTGTTTCGGCACCCGGGAAACCCGAGGGCAAGACCCTTCGTCTTTGCCAGTCACGAAATCCCGGTATGCGAAACCCCGAATCAGTTTTAGCGTGAATGGGTTTTCGGTGTTTCGACACCCGGGAAACCCAAGGGCAAGTTCCCTCATATTCGCTAGTCGCGAAATCCCGGTATGCGAAATCCTGAATTGGCTTAAGCGTGAATGGGTTTTGGCGTTTCAGCACCTAGGAAACCCAAGGGCAAGACCCTTCGTTTTCGCAAGTCGCAAAATGCTAACGCGCTCTGTGGATGAGCCCTAGGTCACTGGACAGGGTCTTGTGGCAGGAAGGAGGAGTCCCGAAAGAATCTGGACCGTCCGTTTGTAGGGACATGTGGAAAAGATCTAATGCCGACAGGGTTCTAAAGATCAGAGAAATAGGAGTGAAGACCCCGCCAAAATCCTGAAAGGTAGAATGTCGAGATTTAATCCGGGTCGTTGATCAAGTCGACGATCTAGACCATAGATCCAGATGATACCGGGCTTTCGGGTTCCGAGGATTCAAAAGGGAAAGGAGGAACGCTTGCGTCGCGATTTCCCGAATTGCGAAACCCCGAAAGCATTTAGAGGACCAGCACCAGACCATAGGACCAGTCGTATGAAAAGCAACCCAAAGGAGGAGCTAAGGATCTGTTAGACCCTTTCGGGTTTCGACATTTCGAAAGATAGAGAACAGGGGAATGCTTGCATCGCGATTCCCCGAATCGCGAAAGCCAAAAACACATTTTTGGTAAGGCCTGTGGTCATAGCCAACAAACACATGGGGAAGGATAAGGGAAGGGAAGGTCTGCGCTAGGCCCCATAGTAATTCAGGGATTCTGTTCCTCGAAGAAAAGACGTTAAGAAAAATAAATAAAAAATCTTAGTTGTCGTAGTGGGTGTGTGACAAATTGGTATCAGAGCATGGTTACAACACTTGGCCTGCTTGGGCTCATGAACGAGTTGCGCAGAAACTCCATGAGAAGTACTCTTAAAAGAACTAACCCTCTACGTTAACCCCCTTTATCAAAAGCCGAAGTTAAGAATGAAAATTTCCTATTGTGTGTATGCATTTGAAAAAATATATATATATGAATTATGCGTTGATTGTGAATGAATATAATGTTGACTAACAACAAGTGTTTTTCCTGCACAACAAGCAGACGATCAACCGCGGGAAACTATAGACGCATAGAATGGTGATGCACCACGAAGTGGGGGATGGCTCCCACAATAGAGACGAAGAGTCTAACGAAAGAAGAGCGGTAGAGACCCCTCCAGATCTAGCTGAGATTGTGAGAAGCCTCATGGTTGAACTACAGAGCTGCAAGGCGGACAACGAGAGGTTGATAAAAGAGCAAGAGAAGCAAACACAAATTAATGCAGTCTTGTTGCAGAGCTTATCTGACATATAAAGACAATTGCAGCATGGACGTGACACCAGTCACACGGACCAACGACAGACAAAGAGAAATCGAAGCCCACCTGGGATACAGAAACGTGGTCCTCTAAGTGGCCACACTAGGAGGAGCACCTCGAGAAAGGTTCACCCCAGAGATAAGGGACAAGCGTTGGACGATTCCTCTGGAAAGGAAACTAGTCACTTGGAGGGATCTTCTAGTAGCAGAACTAGTTCTTATTCCCGAAGAAAACGAAAGAAGTGAAATCATTCCAAAAATCATAATCTCGAAGAATTCAAGAAGGCCAAACCACCCTCTTTCAATCGTGAAATAAAGAAGGGAGAGGAAGCTGAGGCCTGACTGCTTGGACTAAAGAAGTATTTCAGAGTCCATGACTTCTCGAAAAATTTGAAGGCCCGAGTAGCCACTTTCAACCTGAATGGGAAGGCTTCCATTTGGTGGGAAGACCTTAAGAATGTAAAAGGGATTCACGAAGAAGACCTATCTTGGGAATGGTTTGAGAAATACTTCAAGAAGAAGTATCTGTCAGAAAAGTATTTCGACGAAAAGACTAAAGAATTCTATGAACTCAAGCTGGGGCAACGCACCATAGAGGAATATGTTAGCAGATTCCTCGAATTGTTGAGGTACTTACCCTATATAAAAGCAGAAAAGGCAAAGGTGCAACGATTCATCAGTAGACTACCTAAGGACTATCAAAACAGGATTGAGTTCAATGAGCCAAAGACCCTAGACGATACTATCTGAAAGGCAAGATATTGTTATGAACAACTTGGGCATCAAACAGAACCTCGTGAAGGCTAGAAGTAGAAGAGTAGTTCGGGATTCCAGAAAAAGGGGTTTAAATCCCCAAGATTTAAAAACTATAAAAAGGACTCAAGGATGAGCTTCCCAACCCGAAGTGTACACCAGCAGAATTTCCCCTCCCAGAGTGGGAATAAACCTTTTGGATCTACCCCAGGAAAGATTGATAACCTGAAGAAAGAACCCTTGAAATGTTGGGGTTGTGGAGAAGAACATCTACTAAGGGACTGCCCGTACCGACAACAGAACAGTCGGAGAATTTACAACGTTCAAGAAGCTACCACCGTCAATGACGTGGCCAAGAGCGTGCCACAAATTTATGCAGCCTTGGATTATAAACAAGCTGACCACCAAGCTTCAGTGGTGGAGATGGAAGGTATGATCACCAACCATTTAGTGTCTATTCTAATTGACCCTGGTTCAAATTTGAGTTATATAGCCCCTAAGGCTATTGATAAGTGTAAATTACAGCCACATAAACACGCCAAGCCATGGTTGGTACAGTTAGCCACCGACACCAAAAGAAAGGTAATGGAGGTCATACCATCTTGCCAATTCACTATGGGTGAATTCCCCACCCAAGCAACCCTTAAC